>CM060970.1:46614075-46814075 GCA_030765045.1 Tenodera sinensis
ACGTAGAGTAAATATGAGAGGTATTGTACTTGACTCAAATTTCAATTTCGAGATTTCAGCGGAAATGTACGTTTTGAGGCCCCCTGAATAAAAAAAAAAACATGTTTACAAGATGTCAGTGTGTGCGTATATCTGTGTGCGTGTGAATAGCGTAACTCAAAAATGAAAAGTCGGTTAAAATCAAAGTTGGTATTTAAGTGTAATATATTTCAAGGATATGCAACGACGATTTTGAAGACGATTCCGCCACCCTAAACTATTCTACGTAGAAAATTACTCAAAAATTTTGACTTCCTCAAAAATGGCTTTAGCAAAATTAATTAAAATGCCATATGTTTAAGATATGGTAATTGTTTACAAAATCGGCCGCTCGAGAAAACTAACGAAACATAGTGCAATGGATGCAGTTTTTATTACTGGTTACGATTTTTAAAGTTTTATTTAGTGCTCAAGCTTCGTTTTTCACTTATGAGCAAATTTCGTACCTGCGATGCAGCGGTTTTATTTCGCTTATGCGGCGGATATTTAGCAAATAAATGTGTATAAATGAGTATAATATATCTATGCTAAAATGACTGATTAATGCATTTACGTTGAAATTGTTGCATAAACACTACCCAAGTTGTAAATATTTCGATAACACAGAACCCTGTCACCCCACTCATATAAATACACTAACCTAACACGAACAAAATTTCGATAACACAGGAACCTGTTACCACACTCATATACACACACACTAAACCTAACCTAACACAGGCAAAACGAAAACGAAGCTTGGCCGCCAAATAAAACTTTCAAAATCGTAATCAGCAATAACAATTTCAACGTAAATATATTAATACATCATTCTAGCATATGTTACACTCGCTTATAAACATTTACTTGCATACGCTAAATAAAACAGCTGCAATAAAAACTGAATCCATTGCGTTATGTTTCATTCGTTTTCTCGAGCGGCCGAATTTATAAACAATTAAAAAATAAACAATGAAATGTATGTTTTGAATTTTCTGGTAATAGCCTGTGCAGTCCTATTTACTCTTGACGTTTGCATAACTGGTAAACCGTAAGAGATGTACCAAATCTTACTATACAAACAAATGTAAATCTCGTTAAAACACACAATTTATGTCAAATGATCTTTTTTATGAAATGAACTAATTTGGAGATGACCTCGTTATTTGTCAGATTTTTACAATACTAATACATTGTTCTTAAATGGGAGATCGTTATTCGTTTGTTTATCTCTTGGTCATGTAAACAGAACGGAATTTCAATATATATAGCGACCACTCTTAAAACACTTGAATATCGCTTAAATCCTACTATATTCCCCTTGCACCTACAAGAAAAATAGCAATGTTTAGCTCGGTTAACATGAAGTACATAGATTGAGGAATGTGTTTGCAAGAGTAGAGAAAGTCATGTGAGTGCAATACATCAGATACTTCTAACTCGCCTTGGACTACTTTGCTAGGTTTCTCATGTAATGTTCCACATTCTCCCTCGTAATTTCATTGCTAAGTGGGTGCCCACGTGTTTAATACTTCAGTTTTCCTGTTCTAGATTATGATCCAAAATACTTTCCACTGCCCGATTTGTATTATTTAATTTAAAACAACACTTACATGATCTCCTGGCACAAACCCCATCTTGAAAGTCATTCTTGAGGTTCTCGTGTACAAAATTTGCATCCATGTTTTGCAACTAAATCCTTCCCCTTTCAACTGTCATGCCGTCCATGGCGCACACAAGGAACACTAAACGTGAACTGAGGGGCGTGTTGACCAGACCTGCCAAAGAAGGCAGTGATTGGTCAAGGAAAACAGCGAGTGCTTCTGTGTCTGCAGTAAGGAATGCCTGTGTATACCGACAGGTAGATGGGGCCGCACGTGGACTGTGACAGAAAAATATGATGTCTTGCACTCACATGACTTTCTCTACCCTTATACGTACTGATTATTCTTACAAACATTTATTCCCCTATCTTCTTCATGTTAGTCGAAATAAACATATGCAGAAATCACCTTATTGCTGATTTTCTTTTATCTGCAAGGAGAATATGTAAATACAGTAGGCTTTCAGCGATAGTCAAATTTTTTAAAGCTAGTCGCTTTATGAGAGCTTTGAGATTCCGTTCATTTTGCAGGCTAAAAGACAATAAAATGTGAATAACGACCTTCCACTTGAGAAAGTATAAATATTGCAAAACTCACACAAATAACAAAGAATATCTCCGAAATCTTAATTAAAAAATAAGCATTTGGACCTAGCTTGTGTGTATTAACAAGATCAACATTTTTTGTATAGTAAGATTTGCTCTATCTCTTACAGTTTACCAGTTATGCAAACGTCATCAAGACTAAACAGGACTGCATGGGCTATAGCCAGAAAATTCAAAATATACATTTTATTTGCCATAAAAATATCTTAAACGCATAACATTTTAATAATTGTTAGAGCCTTTTTGAGAAAATCAAAATTTTCGAAAATTGTCCATTTAAGGGTAGTTTAGGGAGAAGCAAATTACCTCAAAATCTCTGTGTCGCATCCTTGGAAAATACTAAACTTGAATACCAATTTGGTTTTAACAGTTTTTTTTTTTGTTTGTTTGTTTGTTTTTTTTTTTTTTTTTTTTTTTGTTTTTTTTTTTTTCGTTTTAGAGTTATGCTGTCCACAAGCACTCAGAGACGCACACACCTACACACTGACCTTTTTCTAAATTTGCTTTTTTTATTTAGAGAGCCTCAAAAACATGTATTTCCAGTAAAATCTCGACATCGAATTTTTGGGTCCAATATGTACAATATTTCCTCTACTTACTATACGTACTAGAAAAAGCAAACATATGCCGTCCGCATATTAACTATGGTGTAAAACATTTTTCTAAGATTGACATTTTGTCTCGGTCGCTCCTGAACGATCCTCCATTTCTTTAATAATTCTGCTCGGCCAACGTCGTTAGCGGTAGCATAATACCTCAGCACTGATGCCACAATGTGTTTTGAATTTAAACATTTAAACAAACGTTAATCTATATGCACATTTTGGGTCCCCCTAAGGCCTAAAGTGTTAAGAGAATTTATGGAATGAGAGAGAAAATACACAACACATACACACACAACACAGACACGCACACACACACACACACACACACACACACACACACAGAGAGAGAGAGAGAGAGAGAGAGAGAGAAATATAAAGAATATTTAACGCAAAAATAGGATAAATAGCATTTCGCAGAAAAAGGCTAAACAAAAAATGTACCTACTTAAATGTACACACCTGAAGCTATTAACACTGAAGTAAATTGATCCACAAATAACAAAGTAATTAGAGACTCACACTTCACTTCAATAAATTGAGTTACACTCAATGTTTCACACAACGATCACTTACGTGACACTTATGTGTCATCATCAGGCGAACTGACCTATGCAATAGCTACGAAAAACCGTTACAAATTCGCGATGACGTCACAGTAACGTCACTTATACGTCACCCGCGATGACCTCCTGTGATGACGTCATACCTCCCCTTCTCTCAATACAAACTTTGCAACAAAATCAGTAAGAGGTACTTCAAAGAACATGGCATAATGTTGGCTCCTCAAAATAAATATAATATAAGAAATTTGCTCAATTTTTCTAAAAAGGACAAAATTCCAAATTGCAAGAAGTCTGGCATTTATCAATTTGACTGTCAAGACTGCGATAAGGTTTACATTGGTAAGATGAAACGACATTTGGAAACCAGAAATAAAGAACATTTTAGAAACATTAAATACGAACAGTTAGAAAAGTCAGCGGGGGCAGATCATTTTTGGTCACTTAATCATGAAATAAACCCAGAGGTCAAATTATTAAAGCAATTAAGCGGACCCATCGAACTGATGATTTGCGAAAAAAATATTCATTTTGAAAAATAGGGACCATGTTATGAACTTTGAAGTACCTTTTACTGATTTTGTTACAAAATTCGTATTGAGAGAAGGGGAGGAATGACGTCATCACAGGAGACCATGGCGGGTGACGTATACGTCATCGCGAATTTGTAACGGTTTTTCGTAGCTATTGCATAGGTCAGTTTGCCTAATGACACGTGTGTCGAAACGATCGTTGTGAGAAATATTGAGTATAATTCAATTTATTAAAGTGAAGTGTGAGTCTAATTACTTTGTGTTATTTGTGGAAAAAATGAACTGTTTTTGTAACATTTTAACGTCAATATTGATGCAGATATTTGCTAACTTGACAATGTAGCTGACAATAACAACTAAGAAGCATAAATATCTTAGAATCAATGGAAAATGCATTGAAGATGTGTGAAGCTCGTTAGAAGTGATAAGGGATAACACAACTTTGTAATTCCACAATTGGTATTTACTATTAGTTCGCGACACTGAGCGAGATAACTCCACGATAAGGAGTCTCACATCGGGAGGTCTGAGTTTGATTCCCATTGGGCCGGCCACCCTGACCAGTGATGACATTTGCATAACTGGTACACCGTAAGATATAGACCAAATCTTGCAGAAATTGTATATCTTGCTAAATCACACAATTTATGTACAAATAAAGTTTCTGTAGGTTAAATAATTTCAGAGATATTCCTCGTTATTTGTGTGAGTTGTGGAGTATTTAAACTTTCGTCAAATGGGACATCGTTATTCATTTTTATAATACAAGCGTGCTAAGAGAATGCTATCTCAAAGCTTTAAAAGAGTTGACTATTACTCAAAACCTACTGCATTCTATTTCCCTTGCACCCACAAGGAAATAAGCAATAAGATAATTTATATAATTACTGTTTGTCTCGACTAACACGAAGAAGATATAGGAATAAGAGTTTGTAAGAATGGTTAGCACAAGAGTAGAGAAAGTCATACGAGTTCAACATAGATTTTGTCTTTACTTCTGACATAACGCTAGTGACTGATTTTAAAACTGAAATTAAGAGAAATTAGTGGCGAGTAAACATAGCGGGAAAATATACATGCTTAGGCTTTCACGGCCGACGTTAATCCAATAGATACAGAGGTATTTTTTAGAGGTGTCGTGTGACGTAATGTTGCGCAGTAGTTTATGGTCAAGTCCACTTGTCTATTGCAAGATAAAAGGGGTGTCTGGTTAGTATCTCTTCGACTTCCGTGTTATCTACAATTCTAACCCACTAGCCAGCAGGCTGCTGGTGGAAACTTACCCCCACCATCGCTTTGCGTGATGCCACTCGCGCACATCCGAGCAAGGTCACGCGCCACGTGCCATCTCTAAAAAATGCCTCTGTACTTAGTAGTTTGCAAGCTTGTACGCCGTGGTCCGAGTCACTCTCTGAAGATGCTCAACGGAGTCTTGGGTGAAACGTCAGATATCTATAGCGGGAAAAATTACCACTGATCTTAAAGTTCTCATTTGTTTTTCCTGAAGTGTTCGAGAGTTATTCTATAAATCAAGACAATTATTTAAAGTGGTTATGTGCATTGAGAGTTTATGTAGCTGAGTCTAAAAGAATTATTTCACCCAGAAGAAAAATACTAAAATTTTCTCTTGAAACATGTGACACATACATTTTCTCAGAAAGTATGAAAGGTAAGGAGCTGAAAATTTTAGTACATGTGTATAACATAGTTGTACTTTATGAACCACAATAACCGTAATTAGTGATGTTAAGAAAACAACATTTCAAATGTTTTTTTGACTTTGCAAATCATTTTTTTTTAACTTCTAGTAAACCAATATGAGTCGTAAGGTGAGACATGAACAAATCTTGCGCATAGAGGTAGCTGCCTTCCTTCCTTCCTTCCCTCCCTCTCTGTAGCGTCTGAGAAGGGGGAAATAGGCCGTGTAGCTTGCCGCCAATGAATATAGCCATAGTTATAGCTTTGTTCGTTATAAAGCTAATATAATGTCATTGGCAATATGCACTAAAGCTGTGCTAGTGAACACTCCTTCGTGGACAGAAAATTTATGGCTTCTGCGCATACAGGATTGCGCAACTTCCCCCACCATCAGCCTTTCTGGTGAAGAGTTGCCACTGCGCAGCTAAGGGAATTATTCTTGTCTTGTCTCACGACCTATACACATAACTAAATAATTGAGGTTCAGAAGAAAGCTGTACTAAGAAGAAACATGCAAAAGTGTGGTTCTTTATTGCAAGTAGTTTCAGAGAGAAAGGTACAGGAATTCAGATACCAGTAATCATTAAAGCAATATTATTCAGTGATCGCACATTCAAAAACTTTACTATGTGGAAAATAGTTAATCACTTGAGTGAGAGATCCACTGAGTAATGCTGCTTAACAGTTAATTCACTTCAGTGTATTTTTCCCAAAAACTAATTTGTTATTCTGCAAGCAATTACGCCCAGCTAATGTTATTTATGTTCTTAGACTCTTCTGAAAATTTTCATTTCATCACATGAATTAGTCGTGTTAGTCATTTCCAATAACTACAAAGTTGTACACAAAGTTAGAGATTGGTGGATAAGAGACAAAGGAAGCGGAAAATGCTTCTAATTGGAATAACAGGTGTGTTTACCTCGCAGATCAAGAGCGACACTCGCATAGGAGCTTAGACTTGGCTCAACTCCTTTTAACTATTAGCACGCCAGCAGATCAGAAAGTCTAGCGTTTATACTACGATAGTGCGTAAGACCAGTATTGTTATTCCAAATTGTTGATTTAATGATAATCTACATATATGAATAGGCTTTTTGCAAAAGACAGTTTATGGCGGCATAAATCGTGCAAAATAATTACCCTATTTGTGGCACCAGTGCCAGAAAATAAATGACGTAATTACCATGACAGTAAGACAGCAGTGACGTTATCAGCGCCACAGCACAATTTTCTCCAATGTGCCTGTAAAAAAACCTGAAATGGTCACTCTCGCAGGTATAGCAACATTCAAACACAAGAATCGCCTCACTAAATTTATTTTAAAACCAAAACCAAGAACAATATGCATATTAATCTGAGCCTACATTACTTAGTATACCTATTGATTTTCTTTGGTAATATTAACCTTACAATTAGTCATAATAGAAAACGTCAAGAAGTAATAAACGTTTGCAGCTCTAAAAAGTATGCCAGTAATATTCTTTTTCGTAAGCATTTTTTTTTCTGGAATTAATAAACTCTCAGTACTCTTGGCTTCGTTCAAAATGTAAAGCGGGCCACAATCCATATTTTCAATAGTTTTATAATACCTTCCATTTTCCTCTGTAAGTGCTGAAAACATGGAGCAATATCTGCTTAGCAGCCATATTACGTCATACATCTGTGATCTCTATTCGGCAGCACTTACATGTGCGAGCAGGCATTTTCCACAATGAAGTTGTTGAAAAATCAACATAGGTCTCGTATCAGAGACAGTAATCTGCGTAATAGTTTACATATATGCCCTGCCAATAACCTAATCCCAATTTTAAAGAATTATCAGATTCAGATGGAAAGAAGAAAATGGAGAAGTAAAGTTTTCAGTGACAACACTGCAAGTCCATAATTATACGCCATTGCAACAAACCCTCTCCGTGCTCCCAGTGCATTGAAGCCAACTTCGTAACACCAACGTTGAAATGACTGGCGTATAACCTCACCACTATCGATAACTGCAGAGATTCATCAATAACGTAGATTTTGGAGACGGTATAAGTGTTGATATCCTGGGAATTCGTTCTCAACATAACTGAGCGGGATGGCTCAGGAGGTAACGTCTGTGGGCCACATTCGGGAGGTTGCGGGTTCGATCCCCGTGGCCGCGCACTCTGACATGGGTTTTTCCCTGGTTTCCCCATGGTACATGGCGAATGCTGGGGTACATTATTTCATAACACGGTTTCCTTTCCATCATTTCCCTTCACATTCCATTTCCTTATCATCTTTCAGGTGTACTTTCAGGCGTGTAGTGTCGACAGTACCGGGCAGATGATGCGGATGATTGCGCATGGTAACTGCTGTTCTTGGTGCTAGGTGGCGTTTGGCCGGCTTTGTCCTCCGTCGGAGTGGCGGGGGGGGGGGGGGACGCTCAGTGCGACACGGGAAGCGCAGTGTGTTGGCTGTTTGGCGGGGCCTGGCACCGGGATGAAGAGATCTCAGCACTTGTTAGGGACTTCCGCGCGTCTCTTGTGCCCTGTCTGGCTGCGACCTTATGTGGCACTTTCGGTTTCCTCATTGCATCCTTGCCTCCTGGGAGGTGGTAGCCACAATAGCTCTGTGGAGGTCGAAGTGAGCGAGGTGTCCCTTCTGTGTCTGCACCCTTTACCCCTTTACCTTTTCCTCAGCATAACAAAGTCAGAACGTGATTTTGACTTAGTATGCATGTCTACACCAGCCGCTTATTATAAAACAAAAAGCACCAGAAAATTTTATTTTCAGCTTTTATATTCCATTAGTAGGATATGCCAATTGGGTTAATGCAAACTTCTCCTTTTGCTATAATTGCTGTAAACGACAGCGAGCAAAAGCAGCAGTTTTGTAGTGAGGGTTGGAATATAATCTGGTTACGCCTACTCCAGCGGGAATGTATACGATACGGGCAAGTGGTTCTTGACAGTAAATAAATTCACAATCGAAGTTAACGATCGAGAGTTGTGGAATATGCACCAGTGGATTTCGAGCCCTCTAAAAGTTCGTCCAAAGCATCGTTATTCTAATTCTGAGTCGTTATTCCGAGCCATCTCCGGATACCTTGTTACAGAGGTATAAATAATATTAGTTCAAGTATGTCTTTTCCACAAAAAAAATTGCAGCTTTGAGCTTTGCACCGTTGGCCACAGTGACATTTACGCAAAGGGAAAATGTGAATGTTGGATACGTTAATATGTGATAGGCTGTAATTTCTATTAAAAAAACAGTTCTGCGGAATGTTTTCGTTATTGCACACACAGATGATTGGAAAAGGGTAAGTTTCCCCTTTCACTTGTTTGGGGACAAAGAAGGGAGTCAGACAATATTTATATCTGGATTGGGAGTTAATTTTGAATAAGATTTCAAGAAAATTATTGCTTTATCGATTTTATACATTTTTATTTGTATCTTGGAATAATTTTGGCACTTTTGGTTAAAACGCCAATATATTTGGTTCACCTGATCTTCACTTATTAGTAGCTTCAACCCTTCTACCTGCTTTCTTCTTACTAGTAAAACCAAACTTTTTGTTACAACAGCAGCAGCTTTATTAAAAGTGAGATTCTCTTGTTCCTGTATTCCACTTTAAGTTTTAAGTCGGTCTGGGTGGCTCAGTTGGTTAGACGCTGGCCTACGGATCCCAAGGTCGCGGGTTCAAACCCGGCCCAGGCCGATGGTTTTTAAGTGTGCTTAAAAACAACAGCTCCATGTCAGTAGATTTACTGGCATGTAAAAGAACTCCTGCGGGACAAAATTGCGGCACACTGGGGACGCTGATGTATTCCTGGCAATTGACAGCGTCGTTAAACAAGAAAATAATTTTAATTTTTAATTTTAAGTTTTAATCCAGATGTTTTAGAATTCGCTTTAAAAAATCTGATGTGCTGCACTCACATGACTTTCTCTACTCTTGTACCAACCATTCTTTAAACTATTCTTCCTATTATCTTCTTCGTGTTAGTTGAAATAAACATTTGTACAAATTATCTTATTAATTATTTCCTTGTAGGTGCATGGAGAATATTGGAATACAGTAGGCTTTGAGCGATAGTCAAATCTTTTAAAACTTTGAGATTCCGTTCTCTTTGCACGGTTAACATATGCAAAAATGAACAACGATGTTCCATTTCACGAAATATTTAAGTTTTCCGAAACTGACACAAATAACAAGGAATGTCTCCGAAATTGTTCACTCTACAAAAAAAAAGAAAAAAAAATCAGACACAAACTGTGTGTTTTAGCGAGACCTAAATTTTGTTTATAGACTATCTCTAACGGTTTACCAGTTATGTAAAAGTGGTCCAGAATAAATACGATTATACGGCCTATAGCTAGAACATTCAAGATATACATTTCACTTGACATAAAAATATCTCAAACATATGGCATTTTAATCTAAATCGTTACAGCCATTTTCGTTTTCGAGTTATGTTGTCCACAGACTGACACACGCAGGCGCACGCGCGCACGCGCGCACGCACACACACACACACACACACACACACGCGCGCGCGCGCGCGCGCGGACCTTTTTCTAAAAAAATTAAATTCTCTACTGGTAAGTAGAGGAAGTATTGTATTCCACCCAAAAAATTATATGCCAAGATTTCACCGGAAATATATGTTTTGAGACCGCCTGAATACAAAAAAATCATTTTTACTTTCTCTTCTGGTAAGTAGGGGAAGTTTTGTATTCCACCCAAAAATTCGATGTAGAGATTCACCCGAAGTACATTTTAGACCCCCTGAATCCAAAAAAAGCAATTTTATAAAAAGGTCCATGAGTGTGTGTGTGCGTGTGCGTGTGCGTGTGTGTGTGTGTGTGTGTGTGTGTGTGTGTGTGTGTGTGTGTGTGTGTGTGTGTGTGTGTCAGCCTGTGGGTAGCATAACTCAAAAACGGAAAGTCGGATAAAAAACAAAGTTGGTATTTAAGTTTAATGTCTTTCAAGGATGCGACAAGAAGATTTTGAAGAAAATAACCCCACCCTAAACTACCCTTTACATGAAAAGTTTTCGAAAATTTCTATTTTCTTGAAAATGGTTCCAACCATTTTGATTAAAATGACATGTTTAAGTTATTTTGATGACAAATGAATTGTACATTTTGAATTTTCTGGCTATAGCCTATGTAGTCCTGTTTACTCTGGATGACTTGTGTATAACTCATAAACCGCAAGAGATAGATAAAATCATACTGCACAAAAATCGTAGATCTTGCTGATATACACAATTTACGTCCCAATAAATTTTTTTGTAGAGTGAACCATTTTGGAGATATTCCTTGTTATTTGTGTCAGTTTCATAAAACTTAAATCGTTCGTGAAATGCAACGTCATTGTTCATTTTTTTTTATATGTCAAACGTGCAAAGAGAACGGGATCCTAAAGCTTTAAAAGATTTGACTATCGCTCATAGCCTACTGTGTTCTAATATTCCCCTTGCACCTACAAGGAAATAAGCAATAAGATAATTTCTATAAATGTTTATCTTAACTAACACGAACAATATACAGGAATAAGAGTTTGTAAGAATGGTTAGTACAAGAATAGAGGAAGTCATGTGAGTGAATCACATTTTTTTTTTGGGGGGGTGGGGGTTCAGAGGGACTCAAAACATTTGTTTCGGGTGAGATCTCGAGATAGAATATTTGGGTGCAATACAATACTTCCTCTACTTTACTATGCGTAGTAGAGGAAGTAAGAATGTTCACATGAGTGGTATATTAATAATCCCACTTGCTTCTAGTGGATTGAGGAAAGAGTTACAGTGTTGCCAAACGCTCATCTCTACCACTATTCAGGAAAATGGAAGGCACGTTTTGACATCATAGTTTGAACCGCTGTGTTATTAATGACAGGCAAATATTTCAATCACTCAACCACTAAAGGGATTTGGGAAAATAGCATTACAACGCATACCTAACTCGGCATGCTATTCCGAGTCAATATACAGAGGAGGATAGGAATGTTAGCATGTGCAGGGTGCTCTGAAAGCAACTCCAAGAGCCTACCTGTTAATTAACTCATTTAGTCTACGTGGACGCAGGCGGTAGAGAAAGTAGACATCTTAGTAGTAACACTAACTTGTGCATGACTTTCTTTGTCCTTGCGTACCGTAAAGAGAATCACAACTGCCTACAGTAGTGTGTGTAAGGAAAATTCGATACCACCGAGTAAGATGGCGCCGAGGTAAAGTGCGCGACTCGCAGCCTATTCATGGGGTTTTTGTGGCTTTTCCGGGACGATAGAAGAATTATGGTTCTTCTTCTAGCATACTTTCCTGTACCTCATTTCCTTCATTGTCATCTGTTTCAGGATTGGAGGACCAAACGACGGTTTTCGGTGGGTTGTGGCTGGGCGGTGTATCCAAAGGTCACTTCCCTAACGTCAGTTGGGACCGCTCCAAGGGAGGAGTCGCCGGTGGTTAGGGATTTGTGAGTGGGCGGCACCGGATGAATTCGAATTGGACACGTTAGGGACGTCATCAGGATCTGGTCACCCTTCATATATCTCCTCTCATCCCTCCCTCCCGGGGTCACGGTAGAAGTGCTGGGAGCCTACTGCGGTGCTCAGCCCAAGTAGCGTGGGTCCCTCTTTTCCCTCGTGCCTTTATCTTTCACTTCGATACCACTAAATATCGACAGTTTCGGGGTATCGATGGATCGTTCTACCATCCCTAATTACAAGTTATCAATAGTTACTAAATTCCTTGGTGCCATTTCTGAAGCCTGCAACTTAATTCTCTCTCCTTGAAACCAGCGTGTGCATCACCTATATAGGCAACCGAGGTCTTTAAGGCAAAGACTTGTAAAATCGCTCCAGGAATTCCAGCACGTCAGCCGATGGTTTATTGTGCATCAGTCTCTGGGAGGAAGGATGATATGAAGGTACCCCACAGGTGGCCAGAACTCATCACAGACGACACTACAACGACGGTGGGTCCCTAAAAGATGCAGGCAAGTTCTTCACCCCGACGGAGTTCTTGGTCGCCACAGAGAGTCCGTCACCACCATTCCCGGCTGAACAATCGGTCCCCTGGGATGACGACCGTCCTACCACAGCACCTCCCCTGAGCCGAGCACCGTATTTTAGCACCATCGTAACGTAGCCGCCGGGGAATCCGCTGACTCTTACCACCTTGAAAGACCGGATAGAGAATCAAATGAATAAAATGAAGGAAAGAGAAATATCCTTCCCAGAATTCGCCTGAGTGACATGGGAAAAATCCCGAAAAAATCCAAGGTCAGGAAGGTAGGCCACAGGAAGCGAACCCACGACCTCCCGAATATAGGCCACAGACGTTACCGTCTGGGCCATTCCACTCGATCTGTCCTCGCTGTGGTTCTTTTTCCACCTCGATTTCTGTCTTCATTACTAAATATGGAACATTTGCTTTTCCAATTCATTTTCCAATAGCTATTTCATTTCATGTATTGCTACTGTCAACCGTCTGTGGTATAGAATGTAATAAGGAGCGTTAAACACTAGCACAGAAACAAGAAACATTGCAGCTATGGTTTTCTTTAGTTTACACAGCTTTCATTTTAAGTTAACTCCCTATGAGTGAGCTCACAGCTGCCTTTGCCTATTTCTCTTAGATTTGGTCGAGTTTCTGCTTGCAATCAAAGTTCATGCAATTCCAATAACTTCCGAGAGGCACTTGAATTCCATTTTCGTTTCTTTCTTTAAAATGTGACGTTCGCTTCTTCAAATAAAAACCACCTCTGCGCATTTCGGTTCATGCAAGCATATATCGGAAATGCCGATGAAACGCCTGTCTCTTGTCATATGATTTGAAATCCTTCGGGAAATCTCCGTTAATATTACATGAATAGATTTTTTTCGATGAGCTGTCACATTTCTAGTACATCTCTTTATAGAGAACAAGAAAATTGCGTTAAGGGTGTCAGGAAAAAACACGTAGCAGTGAAAATACCATCAGATGATTGAGATGTTTCTGGAACATGTAGGTCAACTAATACAGCGTTTATTTCTAAATTTGCCTTTGTAATTAAAATTACTCTTTGCAGAATTTTCTTCCCTAGGAATAACAACACATTGCAGGCTGTTAGGAACATAACTGCAGACATTTATATTGCTAATAAATTCCTCAATCACGTAATCAACTATATTTCATCAATATTTGCTTCATTTGTGAACTTACAGTGTTCCTTATTAGGAGTAGTATGTTTTCAGATGAGTTAGTATATCCAAGTAGGCGTTACATAGACAACCATAGTTGTTATTTTCCCCGAGAGGGTGGAATGGAAAGCGTTATGAGGAAAACAGCTTATCGGCAGTTTCCAAGAACTCAATATGGCCGCCATTACACTAAACTGCAGACCACATTAGCCCAAAAGCAGTGCTGCCAACGTATATAATAAAAGCATTATTTCTAACCTCAAATATCACAGGTTTAATGTAACATGCTTTCAAACGATAATTATACTGAAATATCGTTACAACACAACACAACAATCTACTCACCTTTGGCAAATCTTGTTCTGCAGTAACACTTTTGAATAAAATCACTTCAAAACGCTAAATATCATAATATATATTTCATGCACTACTGCGTTGCAAACACAAAAATCTGATGTGTTGCACTCACATGACTTTATCTACTCTTGTACTAACCATTCTTACAAACTCTTATTCCTCTATCTTCTTCGTGTTAGTTGAGATAAACATTTGCAGAAATTATCTCATTGCTTATTTCCTTGTAGGTACAAGGGGAATATGAGAATACAGTAGGCTTTGAGTGATAGTCAAATCTATTTAAGTTTTGAAATTCCGTTTTCTTTGCACGGTTAATATATAAACAATTGAATAACAATGTTCCATTTGACAGAAGTAAGTTCTCCAAAACTCACACAAATAACAAGACGTATCTCCGAAATGGTTCACTCTACCAAAAAAAAAAACAACTATTTGGGCATAAATTTTGTGTTTTAGTAAGATCTACATTTTTATACCGTAAGATTTGGTCTATCTCTTTCGGTTTACCAGCTGTGCAAAAGTCATCCAGAGCAAATAGAACTACATAAGCTAAGGCATAAAATTCAAGATATATATTTCATGTGTCATAAAAATATCTCAAACATATGGCATTTTGATCAAAATCGTTATAGCCATTTTCAAGAAAATGAGCCCGTAGACAATGAGGTCATTTGGACCCGAGAATGATAAGGACATATTTATTGCATATTTTTGGTTTATTTATAAAAGTTTATTACTTATCGTTTCAATGCTATATTTGATGATGTGTTTCCTTTCATAAAAAAATTTAAAAACAGGATTCACCTGTGAGCCAAATTTGTTATTACTTCAGCTCAGCATATCGTGCAGTTCACAATATGTGACAATATGTAGCTCTGCTGTAGCTTTCAGTCTAATATGAGGAAGTCTAGTAGAGGAAGAATTGTTATCCAATCAAAAATTTGATATCGAGATTTCACCGAAGATCGTGCTTTGAGACTCCCTGAAACCAGAAAAGAAGTACGTTTCATTAAAACTTCACCCGTGTCGTGTGTGTGTGCGTGTGTGAGGGGGAGAGAGAGGGGGAGAGAGGGGAAGAGAGGGGGATAGGGGGAGGGAGAGAGAGAGAGAGAGAAAGGACAGCATAACTCAAAAACGAAATGTTCGTTATATACCAAATAAGTTCATGATCTTCCAAGGATGACACGAAGATTTTCCAAGAAAATCTTCCCAACCCAAACTACCCTTCCATTAGAAATATGTTTGTACCTTTCCTAAAAAATAGCTTGACGATTTTAATTAAAACACATATTTTACATATTTGCATGACAAATACATCTTGAATTTTCTGGGAAGTCCTCTTCATTCTGAATAACCTTTGTATAAATGGTTAGCCGAAAGGTCTTACTGAACCAAAAATTTAGATATTAAAGTAGCATTTCCGTTATTTCTTTTTTAAGAAATGACTATGACAATTTTGATTAAAATAACACATTTTCAAGGCAAATAAAACACAAAACTGGTATTTTTCGTCTTCATTTGTCAAGACTTTTATATAAACTGTTAACCCTAAGAAATAGACAAAGTCTTACTAAACCAAAAATGTAGACCTGGTTAAAGCTGCACAGAATTTACCCATGCCACATAAAATGCGCTGTAGAATCGTTTCCCTTATATCCCTTTTATTGGTTAAAATTTTGAAGCATGTTTACCAATAGGTACGCGCGGACTTTTTCTAACTTTACTTTGTTTGGGATGCAGGGATCTCAAAGCGTGCAGAGTTTTTCGGTGTAAAGTCAAGTATCGAATATTTGGGTAGATTGCAAACCTCCCTCTACTAAATATGGGTAAAGATACAGAAAATACGAAAATCCACCCATGTCATATTCGCTCCTTTATGTCTTATATTAATGACTTAATTTCTTTTTTTTTCTTTTTTTTTTTTTTTAAATTAACGTCCTCCAACATTGGGTCATATCGGACGGTTAATGACTTAAGCACTAACATGGGATTTAGGTACAGAACAGAGTCAGCATTTTTACATTTTTATCGCCAACGCCGTAACAGGAATTCTTCACTACAGTTCTCTCCATCATTGGCCAAAGGAATATAAGGAAGGATAGCTAGATTATCTGTGGCTTTCATAAGATTTGGACTTTATGAAAGACGCTCTTTTCCTCTGCTGACTCCTCAAAAATACTTTCTCTCGTTTTCGGTGGCCGTGGACACAGTATAACCAGACATCACAGCTCCATAAACTGAATTTCTTTTCATCACTATCGCGCTCTTCTTCAGCGAGCGACGGTTCTTTAGCCCTTATAATTCATCTCTGTTTGTATTGGACTATAAGATGTTTTCGCCATTTACCCTGTATTTCACATATTGGTTTGCTGACCAGTCTAACATACACCATTTTATATTGGTTTTAAGATCACTGGCAAATTTTACCAGTGATCAACAATTAACTTTCTGATCACTGTCTCACTTTTCCATATGTTAGCTTTTATTGTCACCAAATTGACTTCTTTTCTCCCAAGCTAATTTCTAAGCCTTAAGCACTTACTTTTCACTCACAGTACCAACTATCTATTAATCATTTCATACTAAGAAATCTTTTATTTCTGTCTTTACTTTTAATCATTAAATTTGCAGGCAGTCATCGTCTCCAGTGTTAACAGGTTAGCAGCTGTGCATACAGAGGTATTTTTAGACGTGGAAAATGAGATCATACAAATTGACGGTAAGGGTAACGTCTCCATTTCCTTCCATAAAATAAACAAAACACTGCTGATAATGCGAGCGGGCACGTGCTTAATGACGTACTGTTCCCAGTGTTTACTGCACTTAAAGCAATTTTATTTTGGTCACAAATAGAAGTCTTGTATCATATTGTTCCGTGATGTTAAACAGATGGTATTTTGATCAAAATAGATATATCAAATGGAAATAGGCGATGTCATGTCAAAAGTATTTGAAATTAACTGTGCTGTTTAACATTTTTGTATATATTTTAAGTTCATAAGTTCGGAAAACTTTTCAGGCAAAGAGTACTTTGGAGTGGATGAATTTTCTGGAAAATCTTCTAATGAAGATGTGTTGTATCTCTGGATATAGTGAACTTAAATACCAAGTTTGGTATTTATCTGGCTTTTCGTTTCTCAGTTACGCTGTTCACACACGCGCACGCGCACACACACACACACACACACATACAGAGAGAGAGATAGAGAGAGACAGACAGACAGAGAGGGGGAGAGAGACACTTTTTCTAAAAATCTTTTCTTTGGATTCAGAATGCCTCAGAACTTAAATTTCCGGTGAACTTCGATATAGAATATTGTGTGAAATACAATAGCTTATCTTCCTACTGGGTACTTAGTTTCTTAAGTTTTAACTGTCATATTTTAAACTACTTACATAAATATTACTCCGACATACAAAAGACGACAAAAAGTAGTATCATGTTACAAACCTTTATGTATTAAGTAAACTACTTGAGTAATTTGTTCCTCGATTTGAATAAACTTTACTTTTAATGACCACAGTCCCTATACCAACAAAAAAAAATGCTCACTTAGCTTATTAGGTCTCTTGTCAGAAAAAGAAAGTTTCTCTAGCGTGGGAAGGTTTGGTTTTGTGGACATCTTGCTCAAATATTGAAGCTCCATAGTTAACGAGTTTCTTCCCGTTAGTAGGGAAATGGAATATCAATATTTTTTTATCACGGACTTCGACATCTCACAATGTAAACCGATGTGAGCAGCGTTACAGTATTGGTAGCGTTCATGATTTTATTTCGTTCGTCCTATGATATACTAATGGTTAAATGAACCAAATCAATTCTGAGATGAAAGAACAGGCTATGCATAGTTATCACATCTTTATATCATATTATTTCACCAAGAACAGCTGTGAACATGTTGAAACAAATATTAAGGAGAATGCGTAACGGAGCGACATTGTAAATGGACATGCATTAGAAACATTAGAACACATAGAGTGTAAGGCAGTATTTTTGTGCAAACCCTCTGAAATAATTCAAACTATAAATATAGAGGCAACAGAAAATTCGTGAAATATCTATGTTAAAATACAGGCAATGTAGGACCTTTGCTCATGTGTGATACAACGAAGGAAGAAGAAGTGATTTTGATCGACATTAAAACGTCGAGAAATAATAATCATACATTGAAAATAACTAATTGTGAAATTTTGTGATATTCATAAAAAGGAAATATATCGTCAATAATTGATTGAAATCAATTAAATGCGGCGAGATTAGAAAAGAACATTGACTTTTCACAATCATTCACTGTCCCTAGCCATTTTGTTTGATAGCGAAGAATTCCGCCATGTTTAGTGAGAAAATTATAGAGGTTCTTCATGAGATGGATAATGATGTTTAAGTGTTAACAAATTGTTCAAAATATTTATTAAAACAATTTTCATGTTTCATCTATAAAATAGATCCTGTGACAACTGTAATAGAAACTTATAGCTCTCAGACTAATGCTAGGCCGCGAGTAATAAAACTTCGTAAAGACTTTCATTCCAACAAAGATTAATAAGAACTAAATAGCACTTCTACGTTCGTCTCACATTAATATTAACAACATATTAAAAATCGTTACAAATGTATCAATTCAAAATTATATGGCTCCGTGAAAGCCACATTAAAATAATTTCCAAAATTTTATCTATCATCTACTCTATATTGGGCGTAAAAGATTGCTAGAGGCCTTTTTATCAGGCTTTAAGTTCTTTTACGTGCAGTAAATCTACGACACGGGACCACCGATTTTACTTCCCTTCTGAAGGAAACCATGTTAAGAATTTTATACCCGAAAAAGTCCATCACCCTCCACCGAATTTGAGCCCGAGACCTCTAGAATCATAGGCTAGGCCACCTAGAACGACACTCCTTAAATGATAATCCGTTTGTCATTCATTTGCAAAACTTTGGAAGAGGAATATCTCCGAAACGATTCACTTCGCAAAAGAATTCATTTGGACATAAATTGTGTCTTTTAGCAAGCTCTATATTTTTTGTATAGTAAGAATGGGTCTATCTCCTACGGTTTACCAGCTATTCAAAAGTCATCTACAGTAATCAGGACTACATGGGGTATAGCCAGAAAATTCAAGATATACACTTCATTTGTCATTAAAATATCCTAAACATATGGCATTTTAATCAAAATCGTTAGAGCCATTTTGGAGAAAATCAAAATTTTCTAAAAATTGTCCATGTAAAGGGTAGTTTAGGGTGGAGGAATTTTCTTCAAAATCTTCGTGTTGCATTCTTAAAAGACGTTAATCTTAAATACCAAGTTTGGTTTTTAACCTACTTTTCGTTTTTGAGTTATGCTTCTCACGGGCCTGACAGATATACTGAAACATACATACACTGTATGCAGGGGGCCTTAAAACATACATTTCTGGTGAAATCTCAACATTGAATTCTTGTGTGGAATACAGTACTTCCTCTACTTCACTACACGTAGTAGAGAATGTAAAAATAGAAAGAAGTTGAAATTTAATAGTTATGTCACTTTAAAAAGTGGCTTATACTCACAATTCAAACATATCCCACAGATGAAATGCATATAACACAACCTTGAGGTATGCTAAAGTTGCAAAAAGGCAAATGTCAGATATCATAGAACGTCAGTGCAGAAACAGCTGCTACACACAAGGCCGCACAGGTAGCGAAGACGTGCTAGGGTTGCAGGGACACTGCTGTTGTGACGTCACTCAAGGGGGTGAGTAGGTACACACCACAGAAGTAGCCTACGCACGTATTAAGACCTGGCTGTAATTTACGTGACAGACCAGATTTTAAATCTGACTTTATCTGTAAAAGTACTTCGACGCCACCAAACAACCTGTTATTATGCACCTTGCGAATTCCAGACATAGTCCGCGTATCGGTAAAGTGTTATATAAATCCAGCACGTATGCTAACTTTTTATCTTCATTAACAACGCGTCGTGAATAAAGATTACTGTTTAAATTGCTTGGAAAGCAGTTGCTGATGGACCCAAGCATCATTAATCTCTCCGGACGGTAATTTGTCGATAGCGCGCGCGGTCTGCAGAAGGCTCTTTTCTCAGTTCGGCAACTAAACTGTAATCGCTGTTACACGCGAGTTTGTTTAGCAAAACTGCTACGTCAGGCAGCATGGGCTGAATGAAAATTTATTTTACCGTTCCTAACGATCTATGAATCTAAATGTCTTTAATGTTGCATGGAATTCAAAACAGAAGCAAGAAAACGGGTATATGAAGGAGTTTATACTTTCTCTACTGCCTACGAATAGCAGGCAGAGGAATTATTACGTTCTGTCTGGTAACGCTGCTACCATCCAAGCAGGAGACCTGGGTTCGATTTTCAGTACCGACGTGGGGGTTTTCTCAGCCTCGTTAGGCCCTCAGGAATTACTTAATTGGGAAGTAGGCAGCCCCTATCTGAGAAGATCGCCGCCTCCCCTTCTCAGCTGTGTTCCTCCCTCCATACCAATAGGCTACACGGTGCAGTTGAAACTAGTAAACAACTGCTGCAAGCAATTATCTTCAAAACTTAATCATCTGTGAGGCAGATCCAGATCTACATTAGCAGATGTGAATTTAGTTTATATCCTACGGCTAAGTTGTTGGTTTTGAAACCTGATTTAAACAAACTGGTAATGAGAAAACACGGCCGTCGAACTATAACTAAGAGATTTAAAATATCTGCGAATTGGGGCTCATTTTTACCATTACAATGTCCTGTGTGCCTGTACGGGCAAACAGTGTAATGAGAGTGAATGTACAGCTTCAACTAGAACTTTGTGTCGTTCCGTAACGTGGTGCGGGAGCAGTTGCTACTCTCCCTCTCTTTTCCTTATTGACACGCCTGGTCCAGGTAAATCGCGACGTTTATGTACAGATTCTTGGGCACCCCGTGCTAGACAGATGTCCCTAGTTATGCTACTGCTTTCCTTTACCATTGCTGTAATTTGCTGATAGCTGGCCGGAAAGATGACGTGGACACATGCTCAAAGGAACGAGTACTCTCTGAGAATACTAGACAGCTGCTTAGTCGAAGGGTCGTTCATCGGCATCTCTAGGCACCTCCAACAGTGGAACGAGTCTTCGTGTCTGGAACTGCTGGAACTTCCGCGCGTCTCTATTGCCTGTCTGCTGCGACTTGTAGCCTTCTGTGCTTCCTTCACTTCATTCCTTCCTCTTGAGGGTGTTAGCCAAAATAAATCTACGTATGTCATAATACATGAGTTGCTCCTCCGTTTTGTAAGCTATATCTATACAAGGTACAACGATGTGTTTACTGATTCAATATACGAGGTACACTTTTTATATTTTTTGAAGTAGCGTTATTGCATGCACGTGCACAGGAATTAACTACAAGCGTGCATAAGCAGCACCGGTTAGGAGTTGTCTTCTGATATCGCTTGTAACGGTGGCTTTCCAAGTGCCCGCGTTGTTTAGGTAACAGGATTATTTTCTGTTGCTCTTAATCCTCTTGCATATCAAATACATGTAGGCTGCTATTCCCCACACGCCACTTTCTGAACGTGCATCTCTAACAAGGGAAGGTTTACAGCTCGAAGAGGAATTTATTAAAATTACAAATTTTAAGTCCTAGACAAACAATGACAGAAGTAAATTAGATACAGGAATTTTTACGGATTATAAATTAAAGGAAAGAATAACATTTAAAATATATGTGTTACATTCACATAACTTTATTCCTTCATTCTTCAAGAAACTATTACTACGCAAGCTTATTCTTCCATCTGCCTCATGTTAATCCAGATTAACATTCGTAGGAATGGTTTTATTGTGCATTTCCCTGTAAGTGCAAGGAGACTAGATGAAATAGGTATAAGCCATAGTAAAATCGTTTAATTGTTGGTCACTATGTAATGGCTTGAAATTTCGTTATCTTTGCTGGTCAAAGAGAGGGGAAAACAAAAAAAGAAGAACGATTTTTCCACTTAGAAAAGTATAGGTCTTTGAAAATTCAAGCCAATAGAAAAGAATATCTCAAAAATGATTAAGGACGTAAACATTTTTTGTTTTACATAAATTGTGTGATTTAACAAGTTCTGCATTTGATGCAGTAAGCTTTTGTGTAGTTCTTATGGTTTACCAATTGTACAAATGAAGAGGACTTCACAGGCTGTTGCCAGAAAATTCAAGATATACATTTCGTCATTCAAATCAATTAAACATAGAGCATTTTAATCAAAATGGTTAATCATCCTACAAGGGAAGGCCATGGCAGTTGTCGCGGAGAACAAAACAAAACAATTTTTGTCTTCTTACTGACTAGATAGAAAATATCTTTGTAAAGTTTTAGCTGCTATGCTGCAATTTTATTGACAGGAGAGGGAGGAATAGGTGGGGCGGTTATAGGTTTCCCCTCTCTAATAAAGCCTTCCATTTACGTATCAAGCTGCAAGTAGTACAATGCTCACACTGCGTCAGATGTGTTTGTGTCTTCTGTTACAGTTGATCAGTTGTTTTCACCCTGAGCAATGACACAGGCAGTAATAAGTGAAACTTTTGCAGTACTTGTATTTCAGAAGACATACCTACAGTAAAAGAGCTTATTATTTATGAACAAATAAATAAACAGTTGACAGAAGAGGATGCTGTAATAACAGAGATTGCTACAAGAGGCATCAGATGAAGAAACTGATAATTTCATGGCAGTGGGAGATGAAGCAATCTCAGTGGCGAATTTCCAGGGAAGCAACAGTTCATATTATCAGGTATCACTTCCAAGAAAATCAATAACGAAGTTTCCGGAGGGATATCTGGCTGATGTGTACAAGATACGGACAAAACAACCAAGGAAAAAGATGGAAATATTGATCCTCCCCGTCTGTGTCATCCTGGATTAGCAATTGATATGACACCGTGCTTGAAAATTACAACAGCGTTGGCACAGAAAAATGAAGAGAAAGACTGTCACAAAACTTTGAAAACATTATAAAACAATGTTATTCGTCAAACTCAAAGCTTCTGCCGGATATTATAAAACTTGAATTACGTGATCACGAGGTAGGAAAACGCATTATTATATTACTGCTCATTAAAACTTTGGGCACTGCAAATAAAGAATAGTGTTGATTCTCACAGTTCATTGCAGTCCAAAGCTTTCTACTCGTGGGTAAAGCAATTTAATGTAAGACTAATATGGTTTGTCGCAAAATAACCCAAGCGGTTTATTGAATTGGATGCTGATTTAAATAAAAAAAAAAAAAAAAAAAAAAAAAAAAAAAAAAAAAAAAAGAAAAACTGCCACTAATTCGTTAGTGAAGCCAGGTCTCTCGTTGAGGAAAAACGTGCCACCAGATCAAGTAAGTAATGCCGACCAATCAAGATGAGATAAGAGTTACCCTTCCTATAGCCTCTCGCAGTGAAGGTAAACAAGTACATCTTTGGTGTGGTTGGGTCCATAGCGGCAATCACACACTCTTACATGATAATGACTGAGATTGTGATGGATGGCATGTTGCTACCCCACTTGTATGTCCTTGTATCGAAGCCCACCGGCCATTTTCCAGCAAATATGAACGTAAATTCACCGAACATCAAGGCGTTTGCTAGCAAATTTGCTATTATGACGAAGAGGGATTTAAAAGTCTTCCTAAAACAAGTAATGTGGCCAGACATACAAGAAAAAATTAAAGCCCTTCTTTTGGTTAACTCCTGGGCAGCCAATAGAGATGAACTGTACAGCTCTACAGTTCTTGAAGAAGTTGAATTCATCAAGAAGCTGATTCCAGCAAAGTGCAGAGGCATTGTGCAACCTGCCGACGTTTGCTTTTTTCGTCTATATAAAAATGTTGTGAAAGTTACCCAGATACAATTGCAATAGCTTCTGACAGTGGCATCAACATATAGCACAGAAACCACTTGCTATGCCTTCAATTGTTTGTGCATTTCCAATTCTTGGCAGCAAGATTCTCCAACTTAATCAAACATGCATTTTTCCAATGCTGCTACACCAAAGACTTTCGTGGTATATTTCAAACCCTCTTTGAGTTATGTCTCGAAGAAAGATTAACAGAAGAGTATTTCTATGAGAACTGTGACCAGCCTTCTTTCATCAAATGGCACACTGCGACAACTGTCTATGCATCGGCCATTGTTATTGCTGACTTGCATATTCTTTGCCTCCGATAGTGTACTCAAGTAAACTCTGTGATAGAGTGTTTAATGCCATATTATTGATGATTTTTCTCAAATAACTTATTTGTTTAATAAACAATTCATTCTTACCATACGGTCATTGTAACTTTGACGACTGATATCTTCTTGTTAATAGCTAAAGTTTCATTGTTTTATTTTGTTGCTCTATTAACTGCGCTATGTATATGAATATCATTTGCGCGACATGTCGTGACCTTCCCTTGTTAGAGAAAATAAACATTAATGAACAGTTGTTCAAGCAAAAGATTAAAAATATTCCTGTCGCATATTTGAAAGACTTCTTCTTCTTTACCTTATTACCCTCCCCATTGTAGGACTTCCACCCCCTAGGATTTACAAACCAGTGCCTAGGGCCAGACGCCTGTCGGGGAGCACAGGAACCTATGGACCGGAAGCGGGTGGTCAGCCAAGCACCAGATATGATAATGAGAAAGAGGATGATATGAAATACAGGCGAAATCGATGCAGGCGAAAGGTGACAATGGAGCAATTGGTGGAATGCAAAATTAAATACGAATTCGATGTTTGTCAGATGCTTCGTATGCGCGCGCAAACCTTTTTCTAAAAATAATGCTTCTGTTTATAAAGTTCAGGGGGCTTCAAAATATATATTTTAGTGAAACATTGGTATCAAATTTCAGATGTACTAAGTACTTTCCATACTTAGTGTAAGCACGTATTAGGGAAAGTAAAAATGCATAATTTATAGCACATTTCCGAGTTTGATATGTTATTACATTTACTGCTCTGCTAGAGCTACATGCATTAGTAATACCTTACTATTATATGGTAAGCATTATGTAAAATTAGATATTGTGGCGGTGGTGGCCGCACTCAAAGGACGTTCGAGGTTAGCTTCCTCACATCTCTACTAGGCAATGCGCGGACGGTAAACAAGGACAGCAATAGTCGGGTCGGAACAAAGACCAACTCAAGACAGTTCCAGAATATTTCAACTGCCGGCTTGTTAGGAGAAATTTCGAGAAAAACGTGTATTTCCAGAGGAATCGGAGGCATCTAATAACCCACGACCTCCCGAATGTGAGCTTCACAAGTTACCGCGGAGCCATTTCGCTCGATGTCGAGGAGTAATTCTTCTGCCTCCCTTGGATCCTCAGCTTTAATCTCACTCGCCATACTTCAAAAAGGGCAGATACACATTTGACACACCTCGGTCTGCCTTCAGCCTAACAATATGCTCGTACAAGGAATAACACCATGGTTCCGCACACATTAATCACAAGTTAATAGTTGTAATACAAGTACGCTGTGAGAAGAAGCCAACTCTAGTAGACATGAGTGTTAGAACCCAGAACTAGTCACACTACCGGATTTACCTTGATTGATACAACTGACGCCCGCCGGGTCATTCGCAGCAGGTATTGGGTTGAATGATATCGCTCTGAGATAACCTACCTAGCTCACGGCATTCACAGTTCAGTGTAATGAGATGGTGCATTGTGAAGATGGCCTCAGGTAAAGCTATTGATACGTTTACTGTGTATATCTATGTATCACGGTGTATACTATAAACAGCTTGTAGATATATCATGTTATGTGTTGTATAATGGAATCACATGTTTTAATTTACTCATGATGCCCCAGTGTCACCTTTTCTAATAAATACACAATTTATAGGCTTTTAGAAGCATGTCAACAGATTGTACTTGTGATAAACAAAAGGAAATTCAGAAGCCAGCAGTTTTATGCAAAAATATTTGGTCTGTCTTTGAAAGAAGTCCAAGTTAATTATGTCTGTGATAACAGACTAACTCACTAGCCTGTTTACTCCCTAGATGAGCATCTGCTTAAAGATAAAGATTGTATAAGAAATCCTCATATGCTGCAAAAATGATAAGTGTTCAATTATATGTTCAAGTGGTGTCAGGCTTGTACAGGTGCAAAGAAGCATAATCTAAAACACATTTTATAACGAAAGGTAAACGTTAATATACTTATATTACTCCGCATTGATAGCATTGTATTGTCAGGCAATCTTCCTGCCCAGAAACTAAAGTTAATTCTAACATTCAATGTGTGGATATATTTGTGACTGTGAAACACTGGGCTAAATCTCTGCTAAATGTTCCATTGCTATGGACATACCTCTCTCTATTTAAATAATTAACTACACGACATGTACGTTTTATCACGCCATTACACGGAGCACTATATAATCATAACTGGCCACGTATTATTTAGGTACAGCAGGCAGTGACGTAATTTGGGATGGTTTCCCAACAGCGCTTTAACGACTTGCGATTGCACGCGGCGGAAATGCCGTAAAACTGGAACCTGCCGGTTACCATTGAAACAGAACATTTACAGTTTGCTGGATGTCATTTATTCGAGTTGTTTTACGATGTTTAGGCGCGAGACCGAGAAACCGCGGTTATTAACAGGCAGCAGACGTTTCCTTAGCAACCAACAGTGGAGATCGTAAAATACGTCAAGCCACGGTGCCTAAATAAATGCACACATTACCACACACAATCGCCTTCATTGGTACCTCCTACAATTTCTCTGTTTTTGTTATTCCAAACCAGAATACACATGGACACGAGTTGAGAAAATTATCTACATCAGTGATTCGCCAAACTAGCGGAGGCCCTCTGCCTGGTACAGCGTAAGGGTCTTCGAAGTGTCTCATACTAGCTAAAAGAAATATGGCTCTGATAAATATTAAAAGCAAATAATAGTAGTGCTAGTTGTGCGATACTCTGTCCGTCCGGGTAGGGATTCCGGCACATCAGCCGATGGCTTATTATGCGTCACACCTATGAAAGTACCCTACAGGCGACCAGAACTCATCACAGGTTGTAGGTCCCTAATAGGTACAGGCAAGTTCTTCAGCCGGAGGGAGTTCCAGGCCGCCATAGAGAGTCCACCACCAAACAGTTCCAGCTGAACAGTCAGTCCCCCTGAGATGGCGGCCGGCCGATCACAGCGTCTCCCCTCAGCCTAGCACCGTATTTCCAGAGCGAAAGCTGCACCACAGAGCAGTCCGACGGCGAATCCGCTGACTTACAAACTGAAATCACCGGATAGATAGAATGAAATGAAAGGAAGTGAAACGGGGAATGCGAGTAAATATCCTTCCCAGCATTCGCCTGAGTGATTGGGGAAAACTCTCGAAAAAACTCAAGATCAGGAAGGTGGGCCGCGGAAATTGAGCCCATGACCTCCCGAATTCGGGTTATAGACCTGACACCATGCCATAGACATGGCCTGAGCCATCCCTCTCGGTGGCGGTGGCGGTGGCGGTGGCGGTGGCGGTGGCGGTGGCGGTGGCGGTGGCGGTGGTGGTGGTGGCGGCGGCGGTGGTGGTGACGGTGGCGGTGGTGGTGACGATGGTGGTGGTGGTATCGTACGGGTTGGCAACTATGAATACATACATTCAAATTATCGTATGCCCCCATAATCATCGTAAGGGTTGGCAACCCTGAGGGGCAGTAGTAATAGCAAGTAGCAGAATTATAATTATTAAACAAATGTGTTAATCTTTCCTATTTACAACAAAACTAGAGAGTCATAAGTACCTTCCACATAAAACACTGGACGAAGGGTAGTTAGAAGTTATTAAAATCAAGTTTTCAATCGAATGGCTTATAACAATGCTGCTTTGTTTTTAGAAAAACAATGTGTTATAGTCAGAAGACTTTTTCGACCCATTGTAATTTACTTTCCTACCTATTCTGCCAATTCCTTGCAAAAACCCTTATCCTCCTACTGTTTGTTGATCGTTATATTTTCCAGAATTATTTCAATGGACATTTTGTTCCAGCAACATAGAAGTACATACAATCCAAGTCAAATTTTTAAAAATACGCTATTGAACTTGTCATCTACAATACTCTTTATGCTATTAGGGCCTATTTCCCAGTGCGTAAAAATGTTTTGTTAGTGACACTGTCAGTTGCCAAAATAATATCAGCACCGTCAGTGTGCCAGAATTTTGTCCTGCAGTTCTTTAGCATGTTAGTAAATCAACTGACATGAGACTGTCGCCTTTAAGCACAATGCTCTGGGCCGAGCTTGAACTCATGACCTCAGAAACGATGCAACAAGTGCCAGCATGAGAAGCGAAAGTGCCTATTGAAATAAGAAAATACTGCACTCACTAACTTTCTCTATTCTCGTACGAACTATTCTTACAATTCTTATAAGTTATTCCTTTATCCACTTGATGTTTATAAAAGTTGGGTTTACATCACTGTAAAATGTATTTTTATATGCAAAAGGGGTGTTTCTTGGGAACTACATAGCAAAGCCAATTTTTTGTAATTATTTCATTGAATTCTTTCTAGTTATATGAAGAATGTTATGAAAATTGTTAACTTCCATTAATTTATAAAACATCTGTAATTTTTATTGTGCATTGTTTTTGTTTTAATTATAATTTTTACAACTAAGCGTAATTTTTTCTCAGAATATTTAACCCAACCATTCTACTTTAGAATGATTAATTTATTCTGATTAATTTGGCATATAAATATAGTAATTTTCTTAATTTTTAGAATGTTACTTTTTATTTTGAGTATCATAGAATGTACAAATTTGTAGTTTTGAGAAAATGAGGAATAAAGGTTATCATGTAACGGCAGTTCTGTACTCATAATTTAATCAGCTAGAACTCCCCCTGCTCCATAAGTGGAGTCCTCTTCATTATTTTTGTCCTCTGTTTTTCCTTCTGCCTCCAAGATATCTGATATTTTGCTTTCTGTTCCAGCATAGCCATATCTCATCTGATTTCAGAATTCCTGACATTGTGTACTTGCCTGGAACAATTTTCATCCTGTGCAGGAGCTCTGCTTCGACTGTGTTCTGGGCCTACATGGGTTTCTTTCCTACATCTCCACCAAATCATGGCATTAAATGACTCATTGGCATTCTGTGTTAATCCATGCCGGCATTTGGAGAGCATAGCTGGATCACTAAGTATTTCATATACAGGTTTACATACCTGAATTATCTGCAGTGGTATTCCTGGTTATGTTTAAATGAATCAAGTTGATCATTGGTCTTTGCTCGTTAATAAGAACACCAGCTATCATTCCCTTCAGGGCACCTATGCATATTGAGGAGTATTGCGGTTATGAAACATGCAACTTGGGCCTATTTTATCATTTAACCGCAAAGATAGACCATTACACCATAAAAATGCTTGGTGTAATGGTCTATCTTCGTTTGCTGTCAAACAAGTTGCATTTTTCATTTCCTCAATACTGCCTGCGTTAGATCTCAAAGCTGCTCCAAAATAATTCTGGCGCTTATCAATTAGAGATCCAGTCAGCTTTCCCCTTCCGTCGAGTTTTTTTTTTTTCTTTTTCCCCCCTTTCTTTTGCCAGCTTACAGAGGACCGTGCGCAACGGCTTTTGATGTCCCACAAATTCCCTTTTATTTATTTTACCCCATGATATGGGTCAGAAAAGGATCGATGGGTACTGCTCAGTCTCTTCTACAATCTAGTGGTCGTTTCAAACTAAATATATTAGCCAAACGAAAGAAAGAAGCTAAAACAGTCGTGTCATTTCTTCTTCAAGATTTACAAGCCTGTGCCCAGGGTCAGACGCCTGTCGAGAAGCAGAGGAACTTATGAACCAGATAAAGCGGGTGGTTAGCCTAGCATCGGGTATAACAGTGAGGAAGAGGATGATACGAGTTGCAGGCGAAATAGATGAATAGAAAGGTGATGATGAAGCAATTAGTTGAATGAGTGCGGGGAAAACCGGAGAACCCGGAGAAAATCCACCCAGTCGCCACTTCGTCCACCACAAATACCACATGCGGATTACTGGGATCAAACCTGGGCCGATTAGGTGGTAGGCGAACGGTCTAATCACTCGGCCACGGCGCTGTCCAGCATAATGTATATTTACAGATACAAATTGAACTTTGTTTTAAACTTTCACTAGGCTTTTACCGCCACGTCCTACTGTTTAGATATAATTATAAATAGCAATGAATGGCATCTTTTGTCAGATTGTTCTATACATACACATTTAAGTAGCTTTCACATAGACATCAAACGTAATTAACAACTATTTGTCACTAAAGAAGCTAGAGATCACTTACAAAGCTATACAAGCATTAACAGTATGATTTGTCATTAATATTATCTTATACAGAATAAAATGAGCTAGTAACTACTTACAAAGCTACGTAAGCATTAACAGATAATTTGTTACTCAGATAATCTTATACAGAATAAAATAAGATAGAAACTACTTATAAAGCTACGCAAGCATTAACAGGATAATTTGTCATTCAGATAATATTGTACCGAATATAACAATTTTGAGCATAGATACTCTTTAGCAGCAATTTTAAAAGCATTAAAATTGTCAACTTTTTCCTTATGATCGTTAGGAAGAGCATCAAATATTTTGATGGTTTCATAATATACACCTTCCAGGAAGCAAGAAAGTTTTACACTGGGATGATGGATGTTGCTCTTTTGTCTAGTGTTTATCTCATGAATTTCATTGTTTGTTATAAATGTGGATCGATTGCATATAAAGAATATGTACATACAAGGTAAGGTTAATCTTCTGAAAAGATCTTCACAAGAATGTCTGCTATGGGTGTTGGAAATAATTAACCTTCTTTTGTATGAGGAATATTCGTTTGGTCTCTGCTGAATTTCCCCAAAATAAAATGCCATATTCCATTAAAATATGCATAGTAAACCAATGTATGTGTGTCTATAGAACTCACATTTGCCAGTGCTTGGAGAGCATAACAAGAACAGCTGAGTTTGGGTAAGATATATGTACTTAATGTGAGCTTTCCAATCCAAATATTTATCTATTTAAAGGCCCAGAAATTTGATGTCTATCTGCTCTAATAACATGTCATTTATCGAAGTGTGTCATGTTTGATGAGTTATAAAGTTAAGAACTTTTGTTTTATCTAGGATTACAGACAATTTGTTAGCTTTAATACATGCAGTTCAAACATAATTCAATTTGATTACACATTCATTTAAGTGACCAGCACACTATTGTCATACGCTAACAGTACGGTATTTGCTATATCCTTTATATAAAGTGATAGGTCGTTTTGTAGATCAGAAGTAATAGAGGCCCTAGTACTGAACCTTGGGGCACTTCATGTATTACTGCTTTCCAATTTGATGTTTGTTTTTTATAATCAACGCTCTGAAAAGATTGACTTCACCTTTAATCTACTATATTTCTGTTATATCTACGACGAATAATAAAGATTGATCTGTATTAACTAGACGTAGACATGAGGACAAGATTTTGTAAGAATAGCCTGTAGAAGAGTGAATAGAGAATGAAACATGAGGTTTTTATGAATAACCCTACATGTGTAAGTGTTTTTGCTTCTGGATAGTTCATCACATAGGCTAAGAGCGAATATTCTCTAAAATATAAAACTAGTACTAGAAATATTCAAAGCTCAGTATAGATTAAATCTCAACGAGTTTATAAAACAATTAACTGAACTTATTCTACAGTTTGAACAGTAATGCTGCACTTAACTGACTAATATATCCGTAGTTTGAAAACCAAATACAAGAGATTGTGGATAAATGTTCATGTATATTTTACTCTTGTAAGTTCGTATTATGAACAAAGCTTCTATAAAACAATATGGCTCGCTATTCAAAATAAAGCCGAAAAAACTGAAGGAAATTTCAGGCAAACTTTCCACAGCCGCCGGTAATTTTAAGAGAATAATACCAACGCACAAAATGTTCTCACAATTTCCCCGTACGCTTTTTAATCCACTTGTAAATTTGCGTGCACTGTTTCCGTTTTAGAAAGCAGAAGTTTGTAGCACTGGCTCGGGCATGCAGTTAAACTCCATTAACGTGCCAACGCCATTACCACGCTGTTTCAAACAATTGAATTACCAACAGCGCTAAGTGACATTTTCGCTTTTGGTAACCCGCGCCCCGTCACTACTTTACAGTAAAAACATGTTGAAAACATGTTAAGCCACTTACAAGTACTTACTTAAAACATTTTCAAGATGACAAGTTGTAACTAAATTGAAAAGTAAATAAATGACAAAGAAACAGCGGTAACCAAAATACGTGCAGGAAGGGAGCTTAAAGACAATTAACATAACATGTTGCTTCGAACCCAATAAAAAAAGCTATATATGAATTATATGTGAATTCACATGACTTTTTCCACCCATTCTTCACAAACTATTACTAAAAACGCTTATTCCTCTATTTTATATAAACAAACCCGTGAGGCGTATCGGAAAAAATGTGAAACTGCGGAGTTGTTTACGCGAGTTTGTCGCACATGCAGATGTGCGGGATACCAACGAGTCATAGCAAGAGACATTCATTTGTGTTGCATTACTGATGCATTCCAAGTTACTAGTATTTTGCTGTCCTAATCAACAGATATCATGCGATCGGAGCGCTCTGACAACCAAGGTCAATACACATGGACGCTTTGCCATGTTAATAGATATAAACGTTTGTAATGTGATTTAATTACATGTTTCCTTACAGGTACAATGACCATAGGGAATGCAGTGATAGTAAACTCTTTTAAGACCTGACCGCTATGTGATGGCTTTAACATTTTATTCCCTCTAGTTGGCCAGGGCATAAAAAAGAATGACTTTCTATTTCAAAAAACTACTATTAGAAAATTCAAACAAATAACAAAGAATATCTTGGAAATGGTTCACACCACAAAAAAAAAATGTATTTCACATAAATTCTATGTTTCAGTAAGATCTGCATTTCATCTATTTCTCACCCCTACCGGTTACCCAGAACACAGGAGTTTTTGAGGACGTTCCCAGAAAATGCAACACAAAAACTATTTGTTTAACGACGCTGTCAATTGCCAGGATCACATCAGCGTCGCCGGTGTGCCGGAATTTTGTCCCGCAGGAGTTATTTTACATGTCAGTAAATCTACTGACATGGAGCTGTCGTTTTTAAGCACACTTAAAAACCATCGACCTGGGCCGGGTTTGAACCCGCGGCCTTGGGATCAGTAGGCCAGCGTCTAACCAACTGAGCCACCCAGACCGACTAAAAAAAATGCAACAGACTTTTCATTTGCCATGAAAATATCTTAAATGTGTAGTATTTTAATCAAAATCATGCGTGTATACATATTCATATTGAAACAAATGCGTGTGGTGAATAAAGACAGCCTATTTGTGTGTCCGTTAGATGATACCATATGGAACAGAGACTATCAATAAATTCAGGCAGCATGTTGCAAATATCAACTTGTGTACACCGCGCTACAACATGACATGGGACTTAAAAATATTCTACTCTTCTAATGCACTCGATCATTAAGTTTTCCTTTGCTGTACAAGACAGATAGAGAAAATGGAATCGACAGTCGAATGTGGTGGGACACTTTGTGCTGACCTTAAATTTCCTTACCCTTTCCAACATTGTGACAAATGAACAGCGAGAGCACTTTACAAAAATTACAAAATTATTGAACAATTAAAATCAATAACAACGGATACCTAGGAAATCGCTAACGTCACAGAGAAACTTAATTGAAATCAATTGTATGTTTGAAACATCTTTTTCTTTTCTTTTCTTTTCTTTTTTTTTTTTTTTTTTTTTTTTTTTTTCTGTGGTACCTTCTTTTTCTGTCTTTTAATGTTTTACCATTTTTACAAAATTCCTTGCGAAAGAAGCCAAATTAATAGTGCTGTGACGTCTGGCGCGATGCACAACGAAGGACAGTCGGGGCCTAGCTACTTCACACCGCATACCATCAGGCGCAGCGCGTATCAAAGGCGCTCACGGTCAAACTTCCTCACACCACTCACGTGAGTAAACATGTGACAACAATCAGAGTGGCGGAACCAAAAGTGGTGATCTCCAGATGATTCGAGAAGTGTCCGGCGACCGGCTTGTTTGAGGAAGTTTGCGAAAGGTCCGTGTGACGTCGTAGGAGGCGAGGAAATAGTAGAGGTGGGAGTCGGCCAGTGTGTCAGTGAGCGCGAGACAGCTGTGTGTTTATGATATTGTCGTGAAAGGTATGTCGCCTCGAAGTGAAGGAATTTTAACGAACGTCGATGAATGTATCATCGGAGTTGGTGTATGAGAGACAGAGAAGGTGAAGAAAGACAGTGAAAGGACTGAGTCAAGGCTACGAGAAGAAGATAATTGGGAGTTGTAATATCACGAAAGACTGTAGACTGTGCTAACGTCAGTAGAAGAGAACTGTGTTTTCGTGCAAAAGTTTAGAAGAAGAAAAGTGAAAGACAAGTAACTGGATTGATTTTGTCGCTGTCACACTGGTGTCAGGAATGAGATTCGTCGGATTTGTCATTTTGTTAAAGTACATTTCCAGAATATTCAAGATATACATTTTATTTGCCATGTAAATATTTTAATAAATGGCATTTTAATCAATATCGTTTGAGGCATTTTCGAAAAATATGTAAGGAACAGCGAGACAACTCAATCTGAGCGAAATTGGAAGATTGCTTTAAAGTAAATCAAGTCCTTGAAGATATGAGAAATATTTTGGTCAGGTAAGGTTTAAAAGCACTTACGATGCATTGGTTGAAGTTTACGTATGATGGAGCAATAATTGAAGCTTTAACACAACTGTTCCACACTAATTATTGGGGATCTGTGCAGCAAAACACAATTAGACTAAAGCTATCAGATGGAATAATATTATAGTAGGAAAAAGGTATTATATTTATTATTTTTAATGAAGGGACGCAAAAGAAAACCCTCAGACCCTGCAGTCTCAGAGAATTATTTCGGACTACATTAAGAACAACCTTATTGCCACAAAGCCTACTACTTTGCTGAGGCTATCGTTCTCATGACTGCCTTTGATGTGCGGAGGCCAATAATTGACAGTTGACAATCGAAACTCCATTCAAGAAGCGAGAAGCCATTAAATCGGCAGAACGCGCGAAGCAGTAGTTTTAATCAGGCTGAAGCGCCGCCACAATCCTATCAGAACCAAAGGAATCCGCATACAAATAACCGGAGTGTACACGTGCATTATATGGAAACTGAATTGAAGGCCGAGAACAAAGGAGGCAATTATCGCATTGGATGAGAGGCAGAAACATTCAGTTGTCTTCACAGTATGCGGAACATCAAAATGGTGGCGGGAAAAAGAGGAAACAAAGAGTCTCAGTTTAAGAAACATCAATGGTAGCCAAACCTGGACGCTGATGAAACAACAAGAACACAAGATATAAATATGCAAGCGAAAAACGGAGAGAAAGGTATTGGAAATTAAGCTACAAGACAAAGTAAGGAATGAAGAACTGGGATTAGGAAATGACGTCGAAGACGCACACAAGACGAAGATAACTCAAATGGAAATGGGGAGGACATGTGTGCAGACAGATGGGCCTATGCCGCCACGATGTGGGAAAGAGGGAAAAGAAGAAGACGACGGAGACCAAGGAGATGGGCACAGGACTTCATGGAAGCGATTGGACCACAGTGGACACACTACCGAGGAACAGGAAAGAGTGGAAAATCACAATTTTAAGTTTAGAACAGAACATAATAGAAACCAAAGTACAAACGAAAAAAATTGTGGAAAATGGAAAGACACTATTTTAGGTTTAGAATAGAGTACAATCAGTACACAATACCTAATGCAAAGTGAAAAGAGTAGAAGTTAGAGCTAGCCACACTGAGAATAGCTCATCCCGTGTGTAAAACCGGGCTAACACTAATGGGGGTAGAAGGCTCCTGCCCGCAAAGTGTTCAGTTGCCTTTCTAATTCTAATAAATACAATTGATCAGAGAAATGAACAAGGTAATCAGTTATAAATACAAGCGACACAAAACTCTGATCCCGGTAATACAAGAGCCTAAAAGGTGTCGGGAATATGTCCAAGGGGTCCTTTAATTTCTTGGACGAGAAGTAGAAGCGTTGCTCTAGAGCAGGCATGTCAAACATCACTCCCAGGGTGTGAAGAGAGGAGTCCACCCCTTCTTAACTGCAGTAGCACGCGCTAGTAGAACCGGTTTTCGCTTTGTTTTTCTCGTTCTCCGATTTGAAGGGAGGGAAAATAGGGGAATATTTTCACACTTGGCGAGTGCTGTTTGACATGCCTGCTCTAGAGAGACGCTTATAGCTTACAAACGAGAGCTGCACGAAACGTCGGTACTCCTCGGATAAAGTCGGGTTACCTCGCTTGACTGAAGGTCACATGCCATTTCCACTCCCCGCGTAGTGCTTGCCGCTTGCTTCCCACAGTCCTGGTCCTCTCTGTCTATTCATTCGCTGCTACGTGCACTCCTCTAGATGTTGTTAGATACAGAAGTCCGTAATAGAGCTATGTCGCCCTGCAACAGGCATGACATTATTGTACGATACATTTACGAAAAGTCTTTTGTGCATCCTGTAGATTGGCAAGCTTTAGTTGCGTCAGCTTTGTGTCTTATATTTCCATCTTTTGTGCCATAAAATCACAAAGACCCATTTATTCAGTAGATAATAATAATTGGATTAACCTCACTGCAAAATGTTCCCGATAGGCTTAATGATGCAAATTGAACTGATGACCCAAGGCCTGCCATAAAGAACCTGCCGAGAGCTTTGCTGCACTATGAAAACAAGTTAACAAAGTTACAAAATATGCAACATAGCTAACCAAAGGATAAAGGTCAAAGCAGAGGATAAAGCAGAAAAGGCAACTATATAAACACAAAATAATGAGAACCACAAATTAATGAGTTGCTGCTTGTGAAGGACCAAAAGCATAACGTTCCAGGAGTAATCACCAGGGAATTCGATTTACAAACACAGAAGATTGTTGAATTTAAAAGTAAAATCATTATGGGAAAATGCCACAAGCAATTAATAAAACCCTAAAATATCCTTGACCATACACGAATTCCTGCTAACAAAAATAAATAATAAAAGGAGAATGAGTAATTCTAAATTATGCTTTCCAGTTATTGATTAAATTCTTTCTTATAAAAATGAAATTACAATTTACCTCAAACTATGACAATCACTACCATCTGAACCTTTAAATATTTACTTAGTCAAAAGGAGAAGAAAAAATATTTTTATAGGATTAATAATAAGATTACAATGAGCATTAAGTGCTATCTCAGGCAGAAGAAATCCCTAATAGGATTTGAAATATTATAGTGTTATGAGCATTCTACTCAAAAAGCAAATGACATATGATATACCTGGTGGAAGGGAAGTCATTACATTAATTTAAACCAGTGATAGATCTCTGTATTTGGAACACATTTTGTATCTTACGTTTTTGTCTCTGACCATTTCCTATGGTGATATTTTTATTTTGTCAAAAACAAGCTGGCAACACTGCAGGTTGTGTGGGTGTCACTGTCTCTTGCTCAGTACATAAACAAACATAGTAATGGTGCGTCTTGAGAACACAAACACATACCCTGCCTTGTCCTACCATGTTTACTGCATGAGTGTAGGCCAATCACAAGTGTTAGCTCCCTAAACATTAGACGAAAGTGAAAGTGCTTGACCTGTTTACATCCACAAACCAGTTCAACTCCCTGACCAACCTCAACACAACGTTGTAGACTTACTGCACGTCTGAAAAAGCTGCTTGGAGTATTCCTCCATGTCTTTTAAGTGATTAATTATTTTGAATTCAGAGGCCATTTCTTGAAAATTTCAAGTCCACATTTCATTTTTTTATGAAAATATTTTAAACATATGGTACTTTAATCAAAATTATTTGAGCCATTTTGAGAAAATCAAAATTTTTTTATGTAGGTATGGAGGGGGGAAGCTTTGTTTAAAACCTTTCATGTTGCACCCTTGGAAGATGAACTAAGTAATAAGTTTGGTATTTAACTGACTTTACATGTTTGAGTTATGCTCTTTGCAAACACACACAGGGAGCTTTTCCTAAAACTGCTCTTTTTCATTCAAGGGTTCTTAAAACATATATTTCTGGTGAAATCTTGGTATCAAGTTTTTGGATGGAATGCACTACTGCCCCTACTTACTATATGTACTAGATAAAGTAAAAATGAAAAATATTTATAAAATGAAAAATGCAAGACAGGACAGCGAATCCTTAAAAGGTTTATTAATGCAATAAGTTTTCTGGAAAAACAGCATTAGCCTTTGAGAACATGATGAAACATGTCCATGTTTGTTACATGCACTATTCTTACCTATAGTTCAATAATAGTTAAATCTTATTTCCTGCCATCCTAGTGTTAGTGTATGGGAATACCAATGTCCAGTTGTTAGTCTTTAAGGTCTATCTTGGAGTATTCGAAATCACCTTGAAGTTTTTTTACTGGAGATAAATGTTTGCAAAAGTACATTCATTTCAGAATACTGGAGTGATACTGTGGGTAGCTGCCACAGTCAGATCTTTAAAGAGTCACTTTAAACTGATGACTTGAAATTCTTTGCTTGACCACAAGAAAACAAGTACTTGTGTAAGAGGTAGAACTGGAACTTTGCCCACACACGGCTTGTGTGTTTAAAAACACCAACAGTAAGTTTGTTGGCATAAATAAATAATAAGTACTTGTGTACTTATCACTTAAGAAGTGCTCAAGTATTTTAAAATTCAAATCATTAACAATCAATAACAAAGAATATATCGGAAATGATTAATTTAACAAATTGTGTTCATTAATGAGATCTAAATTTTCTTGTGTAGAAAATTAACTATGTCTTACGATTTACCAAACAAATAAAATTATAAAAATTAATTCAGATTAAAGAGAACTTTGCAGGGCAATTATGTGAAACTGTTGAAGTACACTTCAGAGTAAGAGCCTCTGCTAGAGCAATACTTAACCCTGCTCTATTTAAAGGAATTTGTAATCAAATAATTTGATAAACTCATGCCATCTTGAGTAATGCAAGGTTTTACCCAAAGGCATTATGCCTTGCTCTTGGATATTCATTACCTAATAACAAGATAAATTCATTAATTTTATTGGATAGAAAGAAAACTAAACCACCAATAGCTAGAGAGTATATGCAATACCTTATCATCACTAGGCCCGATAAACATAGCTTTTTTTATCTCACCTTTGTTTCATTCCATAGAACATGCAGAAAGCTTTTACATATTGCAATTAAATTCAAAACAATGGTGTCCTAATTCATCAGAAGTACACTGTAATGCTTACGAAATGAGCACATAATGTGATGATATTTTTTTACATAGAAGTTTTAAAATACACACTCTGGCCCACAGAGCTGTCTGTCTCTGATCCCAGCCACCTAAAGCAAGAACTACAGCACCTGAGACATACTCTCCGCCAAAACGACTACTCCATAGACGATACTCAATCCTCAATCTCCAAGGCCAAGAGACGAAAGTAACAATCTCAGCAAACAACAGATAAGCCGACCTCCACTGCCTGCATCCCATATACTGGCAATCTATCCGGCAGAATTAGTAGAATTCTCGCAAAACACAATATCAGAACCATCCACAAACTGCCTTTGAAGATCAAACACCTAGTGAGACTGGTAAAGGACAAACTGGACCTTAATGTATCAGGGGTATACCGTATCCCCTGTGAATGCAGGGCACCATACACAGGGCAAACCGGCAGGACCATTTCCACCAGAGTCAAGGAGCACGAACGGTCCATAAGCTTAATGCAGACAGTGCTGGCGGAGCACTGCTTTGAAAACGGCCACAGGGCTAACTTCAAAGAAATGATGATTGTGGCAAAATGTAGTGGTTTCTGGGAATGGAGGGTTAAGGAGGCTCTGTCCATCTCCTAGAGAAAATACACTGAACTGGGACGCTGGATAGCAGTTTAGATACTCCTGGAAACCAGCCTTAAAGCTGGAAATCAACCAGTTCAGGAAACACAGGTTCCAACAGAGCATTGAACCACCTCCACATTAGACTGGGTGTTTTCTACTCGGTACGTACTAGCGGACAGTACATATACTGGTCCCTTCTCATTCATCATCCTGATGATGGGAGTGATGTACACTCTCAAAACGTCTTTGGCTCTTCATCACTACACCTGGCTCGAAGCCCAAGAACATCTTGAATATGTTTTAAAATAGGTTTACTCTTGATGTACATTTATCATTATAAACTTTCATGTTCCAAACCAAAGCTGTCAATGAAACAAAATAATTTTTAGGATTTTCAGCATGAAGAATCTATTTTGCATGTTATAAAGGTTACATTTGATAATATTTTGATAAAATATTTATATTTCATATAATGCACTTCATAATTTATAAATTCTACATTTTTTATTAAAAATATATTTAATATTCATAATTTGCATGATTTTTTCTTTCTCCATCAATATTTTCATTGGCAATGAACTATGCATGGAAGTGTAAGAAGAATTTTAAAAAAACACAAGAAAGGAATTGCAACTTCAATTTTATACATTCATGGTTGTCCAAGTAATACTTTATGGAAGTAAAAGTTGGAGTTTAAGACAGGAAGATAAGAGCCATGTTAGAGCATTTGCCTAACATGTGGTATTTGTGGTGGACAAAATGGTATCAGAGCGGGTTTTATCAGGGTTCTCTGATTTCTCCCGCCACTCATTCCACCAATTGCTCCATTATCACCTTTCCAATCATCCATTTTGCCTGCATTTCAGATCATCCTCTTCCTCACTATCATACCCAGTGCTTGGCTGACCAAATGCTTCCAGGTCTTCACTCTGTCCGGTCCATAGATGCCTGTGCTCTCCAACAAGTGTCTGACCCTATGCACTGGCTTGTAAGTTCTACATAAGGGGAGGGTAATCAGGTAAAGAAAAAAAAGAAAGAAAAGAAAAGAAGATAAGTCATATTCAGAGAGTAGAGATGAAATTTTTTAGTCGTCAATCAAGACTGTCATATAATACAATAGAATAAATAATGAAGAAATAAGAAAAGATTTAAGGATGAGCCCTATAGGAGAAATTATAGAAAATCATAGACACTTTCCCTGTCTGAAAAAGGAACTACGGGGGAAGCATTTTGCTACTTTGGAGGCCGCCTGAAGAAGGCTGAGGCAGTTATAAAGATGTCAAAAGTTGGCTTCCAACATGTGTTCCAGAACTAATAGAAGCATTGGGAAAAATGGAGAATACTTTGAAAAAGACCACATCAATCTGGACCAAAACTAGTGTATTTTATGAGTAAAAAACACAAAAATAAACATTCTCAGTCTTTATTCATTCACCCTCACACCTTACAAAAGCCATAATTTGACTACTTTCATTCCCTATCATAAATAGAGAGTAATCTTCTGGTATAATCTAGCAAACAGCAGGCAAGTGTTTATATTACAAAAAGTACTCGTACTGATTATTTGTAGTGCTGAGCCCCATTGTTACTATATGCTTCTTACTCTTACTGGTGAATACATAATTATATTGTAAGATTAGAGCTCTTAGGTTCAGCAGCAATCTTTCAAGTTTGAAAAGCTTTTACACTTAATGTTGTTCTAGAGTGACACATATTGGGAAATTTATTCTCAAACGATTGGGTTTAGACTTATACATTTATTTGATGTGTAAATGTCTCCTGATTTGGAAATGCACTTAGCCCAGCATATTGGCAGCTTCTTGATGCCATCAGCATTTAAAAGAGCGGGGTTATGTCATCAGCCCCAATTGTGCGCGAAGCCTTCCACACCAGCAACATTCTCAAATCTTTGGCCTCCCAGTGCCTCCTTGAGTGGTCCAAAGAGATGCAAATTGTAAGGTGATAAGTCTGAGCTGTAGGGAGGGTGATTAAATGCTGTTCATTTCTATTTTGCCAATTTAAGGCAAGTGGCCATGTCGAACTGTTTGTAATGATGACTTGACAGCTCCAATAACTTATTCCAACTCAGTGAGAAATTTCTGCAACCATCAAGCATCAATAACCTCTTGAATAAGGTTATGAATGGCTTCAATGTTTTCCTCATAATGCTTGTGCTTGCTTGTCTCTCATTTTCAAGTCATTTATGGACTTCAATGATCACCTTATGCCAAGCAAACACACAAGCCCTTGAAGGTGCATGCTCACCGAACTGCACTAACAGTCTCTGTAAAATTTCTGCCAGTTTCACATCTTCACAAGTAAAGAATTTGATGATGATGCATTGCAAAAGTTCAAGCATGTACCTGTTGATCGGTTATTGTGAGTAGCAAGGGAAGCACAGTAGAGAGTAGTGAGCTGAACTAACAAATTGATCTGCGATGACTAACTCATGCTCATCCCTACTCCTGATCTCCCCACCCAAACCATGTTGATGTCGCAGAGCACTTTATTCAAAATTACGTGCTCAGAGGAAGAAGCATTGTTTATATTTGATCTACCCTTCAGTTTTAAGGTCGAAGCAAACATGGGCCACTGCAATATACTAGGAATTTGCTGCTCTCCTCTCCTCCCCGGCCCCAAGAAAAAAGATCCAGTGGAGTAAGGTCTGACGAGCGAGGGGACTAAGAATATTTACAGAATTCCTAGTGTTGTGAGCTGTATGGACAGTAATGCCATCATGTGCACTTGATTTCTTCTCTCTCAAGTTGGCCAATAAAATCTTGATCATTAAACAACATCATTCAAAGTTATGTCAAAGAATAAAGGATCAATGATGCATTTAATTTATATTATCTTATAGTTTAATCAGCATTTAACAATGAGCCTGTCTCTCAAAATTTCCAATAAGTTTGCAAACTGCATTACGATGAGATATAGTTATTTTTGGGACTTTGTTAAAACAAGGCTCCTGCACTAAATCTAAGTTTATATTACCTTGTCGAAATACATGTCTCAATTGAAAGGATCATAATTTAAAATTAAATCAAATATCTAAACACTAGATGAACTGATTTGATTAACTTTTCTAAACTGATAATTTAATTATACATATAACTTGTGCAACAATGGAATGAAGTAAAAAATAATCATGCTTCCATGAAAAATCATGACACCAACTTTTGTTAAGATTCTATTGTAGAAAACAAAAATAAAAGAAAAAAAAGATGGAAAACATCTTACTTCAGTTTGAACTTCCATTGTAATCCACATCCATAGTATAAGTGCGCAACAGCTTTTCGAACGCACTGTATAATGCATGATGAAAGGTAAATATAAATTGCTTGATATTAAAAAATCTGATGTGTTGCACTCACATGACTTTCTCTACTCTTGTACTAACCATTCGCGCAAACTCTTATTCCTATATCTTCATGATAGTTGGGATAAACATCTCTACAAATTATCTTATTGCTTGTTTCCTTGTAGGTGCAAGGGGAATATTAGAATATAGTAGGGTTTGAGCGATAGCCAAATGTTTTAAAGCTTTTAGATCCCATTCTGTTTGCACGCTTAACATACGTATAAAAAACTGAACAATGTTCCATTTCATGAAAGTTTTTTTTTTTTTTGAAATGGACACAAATAACGGTTCACTCTACAAAAAAGTTTATTCAGACATAAATTGTGTGTTTTAGCAAGATCTACATTTTTTGTATAGTAAGATATTTTCTATCTCTTATGGTTTACGAGTTATTCAAAAGCCATCCAGAATAAACAGGACTACATAGGCTACAGCCAGAAAATTCAAAATATACATTTCATTTCTCTTAAAAATATCTCAAACATATGGCATTTTAATCAAAATTGTTAGAGCCATTTTCAAGAAAATCAAAATTTTCCACATAAAGAGTAGTTTAGGGTGGGGCTATTTTCTCCAAAATCTTTGCATCACATCCTTGAAAGACATTAAACTTAAATACCAACTTTGGTTTTTAGCTGACGTTTTGTTTTTGAGTTATGCTGTCCACAGACTGACAGACACATACATGGACCTTTTTTCTAAAAATGCTTTTTTTGGATTCAGGGAGTCTCAAAACACATATTTCCGGTGAAATCTCAACATTGAATTTTGGGGTGGAATACAATACTTCCTCTACTTACCAGTAGAGAAAGTAAAAAAGCTCATGTGTTGTACTCACATGACCTTCTCAACTTTTGTACATACTATTCTTACAAACGCTTATTCCTCTACTTCAAGTTAATCAAGATGAACATTTACAAAATTTATCTTACTGGTAATTTTCTCATAAGTGCATAAGAAATATGGGAACACAGTAGGCTTTAAGAAATTGTGAAAGCTTTTAACGCTGATTGCTTATGATGGCTTTGACATTTTAATCTCTTTGCATGGCCAAGAAGTAAAAAAGTGACTAACTTCCCATTTGGGAAAAATAAAGTGTGTTTTAACAAGGTCCACATTTTTGGTGGATAATAGAATCGACGAAGAAAAAGAGATTAATAATGAAAGATTTTTTGTTCTTTATATGCCGTTTATTGAATAACCTTTTATGATGCGTGTTACCAAAACATTTTATTGATTTTAAAACAAAGGAAAAACAAAAGATAGCAACATAGAATATCAACTTCACTATGTTTCTAGAATTTTCCACTTGACTCAGGGGTCTCTGTTTAGGGGATATGTGAATAGCGACCACAAGGTACCCAAGCTGAGCAGAACATTACTTCCACTTACTGGTGTTTTGCTCCTTACTGTAACTTTTCTATCTGACCTTACCTTGGTCATCTCTTGTTCTCTTCCGACCCCGATGCTATTAGGGTTCCCGAGGGCTAGGGAGTCTTTATTTTTCCAACCTCTCCATTTCTATAATTTCTCTATAAAATCTTAACCCCTAACATGCTGACCTGTCATGGCATGTAGTACGGCCTCTATTGGTAATCAGAGGATATGGTTGGTGAATTTATTTTGATAATTCTCCCGGTCAGGTCGGTGAGACCCGTAAACCAACGACAGGTGTGGTCCTCCAGACATTCTGGGGGTTGTGAGAGAGCGATGTGACCGCCAAAACATAAAAATATGGTGCTCTCTAAAAAGCGGTTACTATTACTGCTATTGCTCTCTGGAGAGCAAGAGGATTAATGACTTCATTGTCAGAAATCCAGCATTAGCTAACAACAACAACAACATTTTTGGTGCAGTAAGATTTGCTCTATATCTTATGGTTTACCAGTTATGCAAAAGTCATCCAAACTGAGGTCTTCTCTGGTGGAGGCTCAAAGAACTTGCTGAAAATATCTTTGAGGGATGTCGAAATTGAATACTTTGTTTCTATTTTTCAAACTGAAGATTTGTTCCCATGTGGACAACTCTTGTTTTCCTGGTAATTATTATTCATTTATGCCAACAAGCTTACTGCTGGTGTTTTTAAACACACAAGCCGTGTGTGGGCAATGTTTAAGAGGTGGAATTAGGACTGAAAAATTCAATGCCATAGCCGGGATTTGAACCATGGATCTTTCGCTTATCGAGCAGCTGCTTTAACCGCTAAGTTACCATGGCTAACTTGCCAGTACAACATTAAATTCTCCAGCTGATTCATACTTTTCCCCGTTAGACCACAAGGGAATCTCACATCAGAGGTAAATACCCCAAGGGCGACTTACAATTTTGAGTACTTCATGTCCCGGGTTTTAAGTAACCTTTAAATGGTAATTATTATTGCCATTAAGTACTTACAATTGTAAGTCGCCCTTTGGGTATTTATCTCTAATGTGAGATTTCATTGTGGTCTAACAGGGAAAAGTACGAATCAGCTGGGGAATTTAATGTCGTACTGGCAAGCTGGCCATGGCAGCTTAGTGGTTAAAGCAGCCATTCGATAAGCGGAAGATCCGTGGTTCAAATCCCAGCTATGGCATTGAATTTTTCAGTCCTGATTCCACCTCTTAAATCTTCTTTTCCTGTTACGTGATCGAGAAGTTTTGATTCTGGATTTTTGTGATTTTTTGTCCAAAAGTGAGTGGCAAATGCTGATTTGTCTTGATTATTCAAAATGTTTAGTTCTTCCGGGCTTGTAGGCTGTGATCTACAAGGCATGGTAGATACCAATGTTTCGCCAAGTACTGCGCTTGGCATCATCAGGGTAACACGATCCTCCTGATTTGTCTGTTTGTTTCTTGTATTTCTGAAGTTTTCCTTGGATCCTTCTAAATTTCTTTTGATTTTTCCTATATAGGCTTTATTGCAGTCACTGCATTCAATTTTATATAGGCCAGACTTTATTAGGTGGGATGGCATCTTTGATCTTTGAGTTCAATCGATTTTTTATAGAATAATGATTCACTGGTGCTAGCTGAATGTAATGTACTTTAAAAATTTGTTTGACTTTATCAAAGGCCCATGGACAGTATGACAACTTTTTGAATGCCATGTTTACTTTCTCTATTATGTATAGTAAAGTAGAGGAAGTATTGTATTCCACCCAAAAATTCGATGTCGAGACTTCACTGGAAATATGTTTTGAGGTCTCCTGAATGCAAAAAAAAAGCATTTTTATAAAAAGGTCTATGTGTGTGTGTGTGAGAGAGAGAGTGTGTGTGTGTTTGTGTCAGTCTGTGGACAGCATAATTAAAAACGAAGTCAGTTAAAAACCAAAGTTGTTATTTAAATTTAATGTCTTTCAGGAATGTGATACAAAGATTTTGAAGAAAATTCCTCTATGCTAAACTACCCTTTCTATGGAAATTTTTTTGAAGATTTTGATTTTCTTGAACATAGCTCAAATGATTTTGATTAAAATGCCATATGTTTGACATATTTTTATGACAAATGAAATGCATATCTTGAATTTTCTGGCTATAACCCAAGTTTTAGAGAACTTATACTTCTGTCAAATGGAACATCATTATTCAGTTTTACTTTCTCTACTATGTATAGTAAAGTAGAGAAAGTGTTATATTCCACCCAAAACTTTGATGTCAAGATTTCACCGGAAATATATGTTTAGAGGCCCCATAAATAAAAAAAAAAGCATGTTTAGAGAAAGATCTGTGTGCGTGTGTGCCTGTGTGTCTGTCGCCTGTGGGCAGCATAACTCAAAAACGAAAAATCAATAAAAAACCAAAGCTGATATTTAAGTTTAATGTCTTTCAAGGATGCGACACTTACATTTTGAAGAAAATTGCTACATCCTAAACTACCCTTTATATGGACAAGTTTTCAAAAATTTTGATTCTCTTGAAAATGGCTCTAACGATTTTGATTAAAATGTCATACGTTCGAGAAACTTTTATGACAAATGAAATGTATATCTTGAATTTTCTGGCTATAGTCGTACACTACTTGTAGTCGTATATTACTTGTTGCATAACTGGTAACCATAAGAGGTAGACAAAATCTTACTCTACAAAAAATGTTGTTGTTGTTGTTAGCTGATGCTGGACTTCTGACAATGAAGTCATTAATCCTCTTGCTCTCCAATATTTTTCACTGATGGATGGGGCACTAGAAGTGCCCGGGCATATTCGAAGAGACTTAGCAGTAAATGTAACCACTTTTTAGAGAGCACCATATTTTTATGTTTTGGCGGTCACATCGCTCTCTCACAACCCCCAGAATGTCTGGAGGACCACACCTGTCATTGATGTAGATCTTGCTAAAATGCGTAATTTACGTCTCAATAAATTTTTTATAGAGTGAACCATTTCGGAGTTAGGTCTTGTTATTTGTCTAAGTTTTGGAGAACTTATACTTCTGTCAAACTGAACATTGTTATGCATTTTTTATATGTTAACTGTGTTAAGAGAACGGAATTTGAAAGCTTTGAAAGATTTTACTTTCGCTCGTCTACTGTATTCCCATATTCTCCTTGTATGTACAAACTACAAGATAATACGATAATTTCTGCAAATGTTTACCTCAATTAACATGCAGAAGATATAGGAATAACAGTTTGTAAAAATGGTTAGTACAAGAGTGGAGAGTCATGTGAGTGCAACACGTCAGATTTTTATTTCTGTTGCTGTGAGTGTTGCAGTTTCTTTTAGTAACTTTTTGTAGCTACAACACCTTAACCATTGCATGATGTTGGGCATACAGTGTGAAATTGCTTGCAGTAACATCGGTATCCTTGCTTCCTATGAAATAGAGGAATAAATTTTCACTTTTCCAAGAACTACTGTGCATGCTTGTTCGCTATGTATATTGTGAAAACGATTGATCAATTCGCACGACAAAACCCGAGTTAAAAATACCGCCAATGCACTAGTCTAGTTTCAGGAATGCCAACATCACAACACTTCTGCCAGGAACAGCAAGTGCTTTAAATGAATGCTTACAAATGTTCGAATTTTACTTTGAAGCATGGAGAAATATATCACAATGTTGGTAATTTTGTGTAAGTACAAAGATAGGACAATAAAAACTAAACTGAACGGCACAGAACACCTAGTAGTGAACGGTAAGCTTAGTGCATTGTGAACTCGCTGAACGCAATCTAATCTAACCTAATTGAAAGTAAAATTGAATGTATTGCGACGTTTGCTGCCTCTAGAAGCAGATTTATGTATATGCTCTCATTAACAGACGCTCCTGATTGCTCCATTCCTCTATACAAATATCTGATTCGACCTCGCTTCTGCCTATGGATATAATACAGAATTGGGATATATTCTTCACCACTCTGTCCTCTATGTGATCTGCAAGAGGAAATGGATCGAGACCACCTTCAAATATGCCCGGCCACTTCTAATGCCCCATCCATCAGTGAAAAATATTGGAGAGCAAGAGGATTAATGACTTCATTGTCAGAAATCCAGCATTAGCTAACAACACTTTGCAATACACATTCATAAACTTCGGGTTATATAAAAAATAAAATTAAGTAAAATGATGTCCACGTTATAGAAAATGTGGCTTTGACCCCGGTGCATTTACACTGGATCCACGTGATTAATCCAACACGTGCGTATCGTATGTGGTCACGTAGAGAATTTCAACAATTTCTTTTCTTGGGCCTTAATTCTGCAGAGCCTGCTGTCTTTCTATCTCTGGTATACTAAATTTACTCTATAAGCTATCATTTTGTGTTCCTTCTGGTACCTTTTCGATTCCCATTCCGATTTGTAAGGCTTTGTTTTGATTTATAACACTCATGCAGATGAAGCTACAAAACCTTCTTTTGTATGTACCTCCCTCCCGTCGCCCTGCAACCGTGTTTTGTTTTCACACTCCCGTCAGTGGACGCTAGGTTGGCCGTGGGTGTTGTGGTCAAAACTGTGGTGGCTTAGTACAGTAGCCAGATCCGCTAACGCTTAAGATTTGGTATTAAAATGATCAAACTAACTTTACATGATGGACAAGTTTTCGTATGGAGTACCGAAGGTTGGTTTAACTTTTTTTTAAAAAATAAACTTACAATGATGGACATTCAATACGTCAGTCAATTATAATATTCATTAATCGAGGTAAAGAGTACGTATATTTAAACATTAATATGTAAGACAGAAAGCGATATAAGTGATAATACATCACAGTTGAATATCTGGCTTTGAGATTAAGTTTGCTAACATTATTCGGTAAAGTGCCTGTTATGTCGGATACCGTGCAACATCATGCAGGCTACCTTGCAGAAATAAAATAACGCTAAAATTGTGGGAATGTACAACTCATTTTGGCCTTTTAAATACGCAAAAGTTATTGCATCATTTCCGTACATGTATTCTGGCGCGATTCATTTCAATTCAGGGCACTTGTGCTCTGTTATCATAATTAACTGTATTGGATTTATTTATAGCTATGTTATTACTTAGTTGCATTACAGTTCCCTATTGTTTTGTATTTTATGTGTTCACTTGTAGTGGATTTATTTAAAGCGTCACATTTATTTGGTTGCATTACATTTCCATACTGCTACATCTGCTATTATTCATGGTAACCTACTGTACACATATTGTTTATGTTACACAGAACAATATTACAGGAAGTTCATGGCAAGTAACCTAATCTAAACTTGAGCCTCCAATATCATTGTACTGATAAATGGATGAATAAACAATTAGATTTGTTTAGTGCTTCACAGTCATTAATTGTTACATTGCCTTATTGCTTCATGCTTTATATTTGTTATTTTATGGATTTATTTGTGTGGTTACTGTTGTATTTAGTTTCTTTTGCTTCCTTCACTTATAATGAATTTATTTACAACTTCATACTTATTTACATTTACCTATTACTTTGAGCTTTATGTCTATTATTACCCATATTAACCTCTGTTAGAGCAGCCACTCGATAACTGGAAGATCCATGGTTTAAATCTTGGCTATAGCATTGAATTTTTCAGTCCTTATTCCACCTCTTAAACATTGCCCATACATTGCTTTTGTGTTTTAAAACACCAGCAGTGTTTGTTGGCATAAATGAATAATAATTACCCTCTATTAGATTTGTTTACTGTTTTGCAGTTATCATTTAGTTGTATTACATTTCCATATGTACTATGTTCCCATGGTGAATTTAAGTTGATTTCAATGCTTTTATTGGATTGAATACTGTATGGAAATGCAGATTCAAAGCTCAACCACTGGATCCGATCTGCTTATTTAGTGGGATCGAATCAAAATTGTGCTGCATGGAAACACCTACCTATTCAAATTGATTAGAATCTGCCAAAGATGCTAACTTCTACTGAATTCATAACACGGTTCACACCTTCATTTTTTCTTAGCAAAAGTGGTGTAATAAAACAAAACAACAAAGCCCCATTTATTGTTTCTATAATGTCAGAATATATTCTTCTGAAAAACATTTACTCACCTCAGAACCTTGTTAAAATGTGCAGAAAACATTTTTACAGGTTCACCAACATAAAACCTTGAACTATTTGTGCTTGAGCCTTGCATATCCAAATTGATCTCATTTCTAGATTGAATTCAACATGAAATGGGCATGGACTCAATTGAAGTTCAATTCTGCATGGAAACGTAGTTATCATATCACACTTTATGTCAGTTATTCACTTGTAATAGGTTTGTTTACTGCTTTACAAGTGCTTTTAGTTGTATTAAATTTGCTTATTCTGTTGCACTTCACATCTGTTATTCTACTACAACACATAACATTTTCCAACTACCAACTCTATCCGTTTCCCATGGCTGCAGCATTTTTTCTGTTCTATAGTTGGTGCCTAACATTGCACATTAATATTGTCTGCCATAACAGGTCTAACCTCTGAAGCAACATTACTCATAATTCGACCTTGCTGATTCATAAGTTTCCAAAATTAAATGTTGCAGTGCATATAAGCTATATGTATAATGTATAAATGCTATTAGGGTTTCTGAGGGCTAGGGAGTCTTTATTTTTCCAACCTCTACATTTCTCTATAAAATCTTAACCCCTAACATGCTGACCTGTCATGGCATGTAATACGTCCTCTGGTTGGTAATCAGAGGAGATGGTCGGTGAATTTATTTTGATAATTCTCCCGGTCAGGTCGGTGAGACCCGTAAACCAACGACAGGTGTGGTCCTCCAGACATTCTGGGGGTTGTGAGAGAGCGATGTGACCGCCAAAACATAAAAATATGGTGCTCTCTAAAAATCGGTTACTATACTGCTATTGCTCTATCAATATATTAAATATTGGAGAGCAAGAGGATTAATGACTTCATTGTCAGAAATCCAGCATTAGCTAACAACAATAATGTATAAATGGTATCTGAAGTGAGTTGCCAACAAATGGTTCGTAAATGTAAGTTTCAAGTTCCATTGCTCTTACTTTCAGATTGGAAGGAGTTACAAGAGCTACGAATCATGGGAGCTTTAATTGGCAGCCTGGCTGCTTTACCTCGTCAGTGGAAATTTCCTGGATTGCCATTAATTCTGTCACCTGAGGAAACATCACTGCTTGTTGAAATAGGAGCTGCCCAAGTGGTTTGCTATCCTAGTTTAAAAGAGGCACCTAGTGATGAACTCAAGCAAAAATATAATAATTATATAAATTCAGTTCAGCAAGAACAGGTTGGAATTAAAAATTTAAGTGAGGGTACTATGTTTTCTTGCCTTTCACCCAACCAAATATTTTTGTCATTTTTTGTCTTTTTTTTTTTTTATAAATGCTTGGCTAACTCCATTTTCTGTCAATGTTCTATTAGTAAATGGATGTATTATTTATCAAATCAATATCCTTGTGTAGCAGCAAAATACAGTCTTGAACATAACATAAATCATCCATTTTCATAATTTCCTGATTTTTCATGCGATTTCAAACTTTCAACTTCAAATGTCTAGAAAGTAGCTTTTATGGAGATAGCATATTTTTCCAGTAAGCCAACAAAATCGTGTCTTGGCTGGAAAATAAGCCACATCCCTAAATTTCAAGGAAGAAATAAGAATATTTTGGATGAAAATAAGCTGCATAGTGATTGAAAGGAGAAAAATGACCAGAAGTGTTCTTGTACTTACATGTAAGATGTCTTACCGTAAACGTTTATTCTAACTTATGATAAGAACATTGCCATCTAACATACCAATACCATATTTTGGCATAATACACAGCTGTAAGTTCAAAGTTTACGTTGTAACTACGCTGAATTCCTTTGCTTGATGATGCTTTTTGCTCTTAATGGTTCATATGGGCATGAATAAGACTTTCTGATCAGTATCCATGAAGAAAATCATGGGAATAATACTGGTACCAATAATAATGGATATTCAGCCGAAATAGAATTATAAGCTAGTAAAAAACAGTGTTAAACCTACACAATATTAATGCCAATTAAAAGGTTACAGTGTTGCACAATAAAATGCCTTGTCACCAGTTTCTGTTACAGATGCTGGTGGTATTGTTGCAAATGAGCATACTTTTTTGCAGCAATATGTAAAAAGGCAAGTTAGGCGATATAAACCACACCCTAACTTATCTAGAGTGAAATTTGAATAAAAATGTGGCTTATTTTCACACCAATATGGTATATACAGGTTAATTAAAGGCTTCCCACCATCCAAATAGCTTTTGAAGCATGTAGCTGATTAAAATAGTCTTGTACAGGGAACTCAGAAATTATAGCAAAAATGTTTTGCCACTTCCGGTTTAACCGTAAATGACTGCAACTCTATTTTAAATGGAACATTTAAAAGAAGGTTTTACAGATTTGGATAATACTTTTCAACAGGTACCCATGTAGATAATTTTGCTCAATTCATTCCCTTTAAATAAAGAGTAAGTTTAATGGAATAAAGGTTTGCTTTTTTGTTTCTATGACAGGTTTAACAAAATCAATCACCCAAAAGTACAACGCATGGGAATACTTTATTGCATATTTTCCTTCATATGCAACAAAATCCAAAAATACTTTTAAAAAAAACTGGGGCTGAGAATTTAATATAACCCAAAGTTCTGTGATGAAAATCTTTGAAGGTGCCAAGTAACATCATTATAAAATTCAAGCCAAGAGAATTAGCATAGACGAACAATTGGAAGTGACAGACGAGATTGATAGTAGAGGCAGTGAATGTAGAGGAAGTGGAAGTGACGATGAGGACATTGAAATGGAGAGTGAGAAAAACAGCGATAGTTAGGGACACAATTTTTTGATGGATTGCAATCAAACATGAAATATGTTAATGAGCAAAAAAAGGCTTCAGAATCAATTCTATTGCAATTGTCCACATAATTACCAATGTTTACTCTTGTGATTAAACATGAATTTTAATGCAACTCGTGAAATGAGTATTTATGATTTAACACAAAATTAGTAATCTATTGCGATATTTCCTCTTGAAATAAACCTTTATTTACGATTTAACATGAAATTAACATTTCATTGCAATGTTTCTGCAAAACTGATGTCAGAAGATGTATTTCAGGAATAAAACAAGATCTGTTTTACTTTTTGCAACATAGAAAGTCAGATGCGAGATCATGGTCAAGAGTTCAAAGTTCATGTAGCTGGAAGAAATGCAACTATGTTTACAATAAGCAAGAAAGTTATATGAGAGCGGCAGGGAAGGTAGGTTAACAGATAATCAATGAATGCATAGAATAATATCCCTTCCATGCTATGGCGCCACCACTGAAGCAAAGTGCCGGAGACAATACCCCCTACCCTCTAATGGTTTTCTTGCACTCTGCAAACACACTTACACACGATAAATTCACCTGTATTTTACAGAAGGCTGCAATAGAGAGCAGGGAGTGCGAGTTTAATGCCAAAAGTGGTGGGAGTTTAATGGTGAGTTTGTTTCATGTATTGTAGAACCAAGGCATATGATTGTACTGTTGATTGTCCATTCTGACAGCTAGGTGCACATATGCACTTGAAAGAGTTTCCATGGCAATGAACGTCCTCCATGGTCTAGGGGTAACATGCTAGCCTCTGGTTCTCTAGGTTGCAGGTTCAAACCCGGCGGAGGGCGATGAATTTTTACAGGTATAAAAATGCTTAACATGGCTTCCTTTAGAAGTGAAGTAAAGCCAGTGGTCCTGTGTCATAGATTTACTTCATGTAAAATAACTTCAAACTTGACAGAGGCCTATGAGCAAAATTAAGTTATCTTTCATGCCCTATATAGAATGGTATGGTGAGAACCACAGTCTATATATATAATTTCTAATGGTGATTGTGAAACAGCTTTTTCAGTGTACAGTAATATTTTGTCAGATAAAAGAACCAATATTACAGCAGGGAACTTAGAAACCATGCTTACTTGTTATTTTAAATGCTACATATAACATTTGAAATGTAAATTATAACAGTAATATTTGATATTTTATTTCACTGCTTTTATCTCGCTTTGATCTTTCTTTTTATACCGACATTCACAGTTTTTATTCACTATAAAAGTGTCTCTAGCCATAGTGAAGGACGCAGAACAATAGAAAAGACCGTCGAGTACCTAGAGCAAGAGTCAGAAATGACTTCAACAGACCTACTGCTTCAGTTGCGTAAAACGGTGGCAAAGATGCAAGCGAGTTCCGTTAAATAAACACTTTGGACTTCTTGAAGAAATAACTTTTTTAACTGGAACATGCACATGCTGTATATATGTACTGTAGGTCTGTTTTTTCTTCATTTTGTATTCTTATAAATGTTTTCATTAATTTCACCAGTTTACCATGCATTTCCCTCTTGATTTTCGACAGAGTCCATGTTCTCAGAATTTTCGGTTATCCAAGGTACTGTCGGTCATCCTTATCTCAGATAAACAAGGCTGTACTGTACATTTGTTTTTATTTTTGTTTTGTTTTTCTATTGTGTACTTGTTGAAAAGCTATTGAAGAGTACTATCTGAATCTATGAAAATATATAGGTGTTCCACTTAAAATAAGAAAGTTTTAGTCACTAGTATATTTAAATTTTAAACCTAAAAACAAATATAGTTGGTGATCCATTTTAGCTGCAAATGCACAACCAGCTTTGAAAATGCATATAAGTTTTATAGCTCATTACCTCTCTCATTTAGAGTCTGGCTGTGCCTTGAAGACTGCAAAGCTTGCATTTACAGACTCATTTAGCGAGGTCAGCAACAACCTTGATGCTAAACAAGATAACTTGTTTTTATTTTGCCTTTAGAAAACTTACCCACTCATTTCAACAGTGATTTTTAGATAAACCACTTACCTGGGAAATTACTTTTGAATTTTCCTTTATTGCGTAAATTTCTGAACATGTTGTTAGTAAAATGCATCATGCTATACTTTTAGATTTACTTTTCTCCAACACAGCACTGTGCCTTCCCAACACAAGCATTTTATTGCTTTCTAATCTATAAACAAGAAATATAGTGCATTCGTAGATTGTCCAGACAGCCCCATAGCTGCATCAAACCAGGCAAGTACCCGCATGCCCTCCATCAGAGTAGTGCATAAACGACCGGCAAGTCATGGGTATGGAACCCAAACTACTGTACTAACTTACATTAGGTTTACCTGCATCACAACGAATGTTGAAATTGATGACCTTCAATGCAAACACATTCCCTGTACCTCCGAAAACAATTCTGGTTTACTCGCTAAGGTTCACATTGATTACCGGTATTTCTCCTGTGATTTTGTCCTTCAATTCTATGTTGTTGTTGTTCTTTTTTTCTAGTGCCTTGCATCTGGCAATGAAGCCATTAGCATTCGTGCTTTCCAATACTTTTGAACTGTAGTTTCTTCTGATCTTAATGCTTCACAGGTCTTCAAGTGGTCTTCATTCATTTCTGCTGGATCGTTACACAGGACACATATTGGTGAAGCTGAGATACCTATTCTGTAGAGATGACTTGCTAAGCAGTCGTGATTTGTCAATAGTCGGAAGGCTGCAACAGCTGTTTTCCTTGCTCTCTGGGGGATTATATCTGAGTTGGACAGTAGTGTAATCCATTTTTTATCTTTGGCATTTGTTTCTATTTCTTGTAGGTATGAATGAGAAATTTTTTTAATGATCAAGCCCTTCAATTCTATTAATGTGTGCAAATTTGATGCTTACACTTTATTCTTTAATGTCCCCATAAATACAAATCATATAGAGATAGGTCAGGGAAATGAGGTGGCCACAATCCTCGACTAATTATTGTCACCATACACACTTCCCAATTCATGCATAGAATTTGCAGCAGTTTGCATTATAAGTGAATCCTGCTGCAACCAGTTACACAGTCTTTCATCTCTTGTTAGTTGCGAAAAGAATATATTTAAAATAGAACATACAAAAACATGTGAATCAACTGTTGTCATAAAATATGGGACCAATAATTCTACACGCACATGCTGCATACGAAACCCCAACTTTTGCAGCGTGGTGAGGAACTTCATGAATAATATGGGGATTCTTGGTAAACCAGAATTGCTGTACTCATTACTTGCCAGTCGTTTATGTATAACTCTGGCAGCAGGTGCACCAATCCTTGCTCGGTTTGGTGTTGCCATGGATCATTCCTGCCAATCTATAAATGCACTGTACTTAAAGATAGAAGAAAGTTTGGTACATGATGGTTCGATTTTGATTAAGTATTCTAATGCATGCAAAATATAAGAACTTTGGAACTTTTGCCTAATTAGTTGCAGTGTTTTGTTATCATAAATTAGGAAAGTACCAGTATTCTACTTACAGCAATTATAATTATGGTAATAAAACTAATTAGAATAAGCTGTGTATTTAGTGAGTTATAATGTTTGCAGCTAATGCTTGGTAGATATAATGTTCTGTATGAAAAACAAATGACTCATTCATACATTGTGCCATGAAACTGGACTCTACATTTGTATTCTTTCTGTATCAATGTTCACAGGACCCAAATTCATAGTGTAGCATGTCCACCTCTTATTCAGGAGGTCCTGAGTTACCTGGATAAAGAATGTTCCATGATTTTCTCATATCCTTGAAAATAAATGTTGAGTCTGTGGACCCTGAAGCAGTATCCTTACCTCTTCATCTACAATGTGCATGTCTGTGTAGCTCTGCTCGACAACAGGGCAAACTCTTACCTTGTTCGATGTCATTGTCAAATCTGACTTCTTTGTTCACATGTCTCATTCCTTGCGTGGTCGGTTTGGTCAGCTGTAATGTTGGTGCTGAGTATGGTAGGCAGGATGAAGGTGTTTGAGGTAGTTACAAAAAAATACTGGTTTCTCAAATGTCATCCCACTTTAGACACATGGAATTTCCTGCAAGATTTTTAATTTATAGTCACACTTAACTTTCCTGCACTTTAATGTCTGGCTCTTTGAGCTCAGGACTTGTCACTTTGTACACAAATTATTCTCCTGCATAAATTAACTGTAGTTTTTTTTATGCAATCCATTGACTAATTTAGTGTGTATTTATATCTTAATTGTTCTGTCACCATTCTTTAGCTGCACAGTTTCTTACATAACACTATTTCAGTTTGCAAATCTAACAAATGACCAACTTAAATACTTCAATTTTACTGGATTTTTACTACACTTATTACCCAAAAATAGACAGATAAGTAGTGGAATATTAGTTAGAGTCAAAAAGGATATTAAATCCTCCTTTGAAATTGTTGAAGAAATGGATAACACAGATGAAAGTGAATTAATAAAGCTAAATTTTTGGGATAACAAAACACATCTACATTTATACAGTATTTACAATCCTCCCAGGAATGAACCAGATCTCTCACTTATTGACCAATTAAATAAAACAATCGTAATTGGAGATTTCAATGCCTATTCCAAAAGATGGGGTTATGAAAAAGTGGATTCTACAGGGAAGATAGTGGAAGAATTTTTGAATACCACAACCTTTGAACTGATTTATAGTAAAGAAGATCCCACAACCTGCATGCATTACTCTGGAGCAGGCAGTAACCCAGACCTCTTGTTAGCTACAACAGATATTGTTTCAAAAATTGAAAAACAAGTTATAGAAGACCCAAGTTCTGGCCACAGAGCAGTAATTGCTGATATAAAACTAGAGAATACAAATAACAGTCAAGGTCTTACGAATCTGTATTGGAACTTCAAAAAAGCAGATTGGAACAAATATAAAACTGAATTAGAACATAAATTTAAAGAACAAACAAACTCACAGCTGCATGACCAACCAGATCATATGAACAAAAATTTCTGTAAAGTCATCCTAGAAACCGCAAAAAAAACATATTCCTCGTGGAAGATTTAAAAATTTCAAACCCTTTTGGAACCCCCAGTTAGAAGAACTGAAAAAGCAAAGGGATATAGCTAGAAATACAGCTGAACAAACAAAAAACATATTGGATACACAAATATGGCGAAAGAAATGTGTCTCACTAAAAAAAGAAATTAATACTGCTAAAAGGAATCACTTTAATAATTTCTTAGAAAAAATGGATTATAGGACAGATGGTAACAAAGCTCATAAGTTCATAAAAAATGTCAAGGACAGGAAAGAAAACAACAGCACACCTACATACACAACAATAAAATGTTAGTAAATGATGCAGTCATAGCCAAAACATTCAATAAATATTATGCTAATTCACATAAAGTAACAAGAAATAATAAAAAGGAACGTAAAGAATTTAAGAAAGATTTGAAACAAGAAAGAGAATGTGATCCTTACACTCAGTGCAATATCTTTTTTCAAAATTTTAATATGCAAGAACTGAACATTGCAATACATAACCTAAAAAACAAAAAGTCTCCTAGACCAGATCACATACATCCAGAGTTCATAAAAAACCTTGGAAAAACAGCAAAACAATAACTACTGAAACTCTACAATCTATCCTGGAAAACCACTGTACCTGCTGAATGGCGAAAAGCAATAATTGTCCCACTCTTGAAGAAAGACAAAACAGCATCAGAAATAAAAAATTATAGACCAATAGCTCTTACTAGTATAATAGCAAAAGTGATGGAAAGAATGGTGTCAAACAGGTTAAATTGGTTTCTAGAATCACAAAATGTAATATCCCCATGTCAAGCTGGATTCAGAGAGTTCCACTCTACAAATGAACAAGTCTTACTTCTCAGTCAAGAAGTCAAAGACTCCTTCAATAGAAAAGAAGATAATGTATCAGTTTTTATTGATTTCCAAAGTGCATACGATTCTATATGCAGAACAAAACTACTAAAGAAAGTAAAACAAATAGGGATACAAGGTCCAATGTTTTCATGGCTATGTCATTTCCTAACACAACGCTTTATTGCAACCAGATATGGAAGAAATATATCTAAATACAAACAAGTACACCGTGGCTTACCACAAGGTGCAGTGCTCAGCACAACACTTTTTAATATATTTATTAACTATCTGCCACAACAAATACAAGAATCAGGTGTGAAGTGTGCACTATTTGCTGATGACTTGGTAATGTGGACTTCAAAACCAAAAAGGAAAAGTACTGAACTAGAAAAAACCATGCAACAATCCTTAACCAACTTACAAAGGTGGACCAAAGAAAATTTAATGCATGTTAATACAACAAAATCAAACTACCAAATCTTTTCACTAAGAAAAAAACCACTAAAAATAAAACTAAATTTTGAGGGTCAACAATTACCAGAAACAAAGGAAGCAAAGTATTTAGGAGTTATATTTGATACCAAACTTACATGGACCAAACAAATAGAAAATGTAATACAAAGAGCAGAGAGGCGCCTTTCACTGTTAAAACGTCTAACAGGAATGAAGTGGGTATGTTCCAGAGCAACTCTTAACACAACATACAATGTATGTATAAAGCCATTATTTACTTACTGCAGCAAAGTTCTTGTAACAGCAAACACAAAAAAAATTCAAATCTTTCAAAACCAAAGTCTGAGATTAATTACAGGTGCTATCAAAACCACAGCAATACCAGCTATGGAAATACTAACCAACCAATACCCCATTGAATATGAAATAGAAAAAGCGGCTCTTATTCAACACAAAAAGTTGATCAGACTCCCATTCAATACATGGCATAAGCGAAATCTTACACATACACTAAAGACTCAGGAGAGCTTTCTTCCCAAAATTCAAGACATCAGGAAGAGTGTACACCTTCCTAATTCAAAGGAAAACTTCATATCTAAAGTCAATCCGACACATACATTAGACATCACATATTATTTACACCTGACAGAAGAAGTTAAGAAAAGTGATACTCCAACTAGTGTTCTAAAATTATTGGCATTAGAGACAATCCATACTAGATTTCCAGAACATGAATGGCTGGCTCCATATTTATACTGATGGATCATTGATATCAAACCAAGATGGAGCAGGTGCTGGAGTCACATGTCACCTCTTTTCCTATTACAAATCTTTAAGTTATGGAACTACTAACTTTGATGGAGAAATTGAAGCAATTCGAATGGCCCTACAAAATCTTTTGTACAGAATTTCACATTTTCAGCAAGCAGTTATTCTTTCAGATTCCAGGGCAGCAATTATGGCAATTACTTCCAAGTTGTCACCAAAAAACCAAACAATTATAGAATGTTGGAAAATCCTTACCCATCTAACAGCACTTCTAAAACACCTAGTCTTCCAATGGATACCAGCTCACTGTGGACTGAGTGGTAATGAGAAAGCTGATTTTCTTGCAAAAATGGGTACCAGCGGTGTACAAAAATCTATAGTTAATCTACCATTTTATGCAGCTAAAAGATTAGTCAACTCTGAATTCAAAAAAATTATTGCAAAATATTACTATGAAAAATCAAAGAATAAAAGATGGGAACTACCAAACATTCAAACAGTGATTCCTGAGTATCCTCGAAAAACAGCAGTTGCAACCTTCAGGTTGATTACAGGACATGATTGTCTGCAAAACATTTAAACAGAATTGGGATATATTCTTCACCACTCTGTCCTCTATGTGATCTGCAAGAGGAAATGGATCGAGACCACCTTCAAATATGCCCGGCCACTTCTAGTGCCCCATCCATCAGTGAAAAATATTGGAGAGCAAGAGGATTAATGACTTCATTGTCAGAAATCCAGCATTAGCTAACAACAACAACATTTCACTTTGTGTGTAGCTATTCACTTGCATTATAACACTAATAAATTAATAATTTACATGTCTTGTATACATTGTTCACTTTGTAATTATTAAATTTTTGATTCCTTGTGTACACTAATTACTGTAACTTTGTAAATATATGCACAAGCATCAGATTTTTCAAGTCTCAGACAACAACTTATCCAGAATAGTTTGAGTGCAAGTTATGCAATTTTAAAAATTACCTGCTATATAAAACTTGCTGGCAGCCTTCATAATTTCTATACATTGGATCAAGTTCAACTCTATTCGGATTGATAGAATTCCTTTCTTCTAGGAACTTCCTTTACGTCATTGGTGTATTTCGAACCCTTCAAAACTCAACTGTAACTTCATGAACATTGAATACACATTATCCAACATTGGGAGCTCAGGTCTTAACCCTACAAATACAAAGGAGTCACGTGGGTTTCCTCACCCTCACATTTGATAATACAATGGTGTTCCAACCACAATTTTCCTCTCATTTTGTTTATAGAATTCTTGCAAAAATCTCAGTGCATCTTTAGACATGATTATTCTGGATTTACAAAAATTATAACAACTCCATAATTCTACCAGGGCTTTCCAATTATATAAAATTTAATCAAATTCCTGCTTAGTTGGTCATAATTTCTTTATTATTGGCATTTATTCAGTTTTTATGCAGTCGGAATTATTGCTTCAACCCATACTTATTTGAGCTTCATTTCACCCATTTATTGTCCATTGTGACTTAACCAGTAGCAGATTGTTAAACTTAAAAATAAAAAAATGATAGTGAGTTTATTTTCAGGTTGAGTACTTCCGAAATGAACGCAAACGTCAGGTGCAAGATATGATTGATAGTATAATAGAAGGCAAGAAATTCAAAATGTTAGGATACTCTGCAAAAAAGAAAAAAGGTAAAAAAATTGCTGGAAATGGCTCAAATTCACAATCAGAGGAGTCTCAATCAGCTGTCATTGACAAAGAAGCTGTGCTTAAAGAGGAGTTGGCAAAAATAGATGAAAAGCAATTAGACAGCAAGGACCTGGTCATTCCAACTTTTACAGGCAAGTTTTAATTACTTTTCCTATTTTTGAATATAGCCACTTTGCAAATCCTTACATTTAGTCGAACAACCTTGCTGCTTATTAATACAATGTCTCCTCATTGAACTAAAATTTGACCAACTCTTCCAAATAAGCTCTACATCAGGCTCAGTTTTGTTTTCCTCCATGATCGAGGTGTAACATGCCAGCTTTTGGTTTCCAAGGTTGCAAGTTCAAATCTGGCAGAGGACAATGGATTTTTTTCAGGCATGAAACTCCTTTGTTTGGCTTGCTTCGGAGCGGAAGTAAAGTTGATGGTCCTACGTTGTAAATTTATGCCATGTAAAAACTTCAAGCCTAGAGCTGCTCTACCACAACTATGGTCCAGTACATAAATGACGCAAATGGTAGGGTTACCGGTAGTATTGGTGGCATTGGTAAGGAAAGAAACAATACAAAATACAATGAATTAAGAAATTTAATGAGAAATTCAAACATTATGACCAGCAAAAATTGTAATCGTGACTTTGGTCACTGTGATCAAAATAAAAGTTGTACTTTTTGGTTCAAAATAACATTACTTGTGGATCACTATCAATGTCTTCGGTCTGCACTGTACTTAGAGGACCTTTCAAATGTTTTCGAAACTAATGTTCCATAGGTTAACAGCGCTTTGTATATCCTCTATTCTTTTTGCTTGTGTGAGACACCTACATTCCATTGAAGAATTCTGATGTTAGAGCTTATATTAATATAATGTTTGGGTGCTTGAGAAGTCCCCGCCCAGAGATCCAAATGGGGGACTATTTGAACTCGAGAATATTTTACCCCTTGAGCCATATTTCATATTGCAGAGTTATATAGCAGTAAAAGTAACCACTTTTTAGAGAGCACTATATTTTTACGTTTTGGCAGTCACATCGCTTCTTGCAACCCCAGAATGTCTGGAGGACCACACCTGTCGGTTTATAGTTCTCAGTGACCTGACTAGGAGAGTTACCAAAATAAATTTATCAACCATATCCTCTGATTAGTAATCAGAGGATGCTTTACATACCATGGCAGGTAAGCATGTTAGGTGTTAACAGGTTATAGAAAAAATAGAGAAGTGGAAAGGTTGGAAAACTAAGGACTCCCCAGCCCTCAGATACCCTAGTAGCATCAGGTTTGGAAGAGAACAAGAGATGACCAAGGTAAGGCCATAAGGTCAGATAGAAAAGATACAGTGAGGAGCAAAACACCAGTAAGTGGAAGTAATGTTCTGCTCAGCTTGGGTACCTTGTGGTCGCTGTCTACGTATCCCCTAGATGGGGACTCCTGAGGGCAGTTGCAACCTTCAGGTTGATTATGGGACATGATTATCTGGCAAAACATTTGAACAGAACTTGGATATATTCTTCACCACTCTATCCTCTATGTGATCTGCAAGAGGAAATGGACCAAGATCACCTTCAAATATGCCCAGCCACTTCAAATCAGTGAAAAATATTGGAGGGCAAGAGAACTAATGACTTCATTGTCAGATATCCAGCATTAGCCAACATATCCTCTCTCAGTTTGGAGAAGGTTCAAAGTTCAATGCTTCCAGTTTCTAGAGGAATCTAGCAAACATAATCAAAAAGCGTAAACAACGCAATCGATATGAGGTAATGCGACACATCTGATGTACAGGTAACTTGGGTTCTTAACTGACCAACTCTACTATTGTAGTCTACGGTTACTTATGATAGTCTGTGGTAGCCTATAGTAGTTTTATAACTATTCAAGCTTGACAAAGAGTCCTTTGAGCAAAATACACAGTATTTCATACCCAATATAGAATGGCACATTGGGAACCATTTAATTTTCTCAACCTCATCATTTAATGTAGGCTTTTGTCCACTTAGTCATTGCTTAGGGTTATGGAACCAAAAGTAACTGCTGGGAGCCAAATATGGCTGAATAGAAGCACTTGGAAGCTTAGTTCATACATTTTTGCAACAACAATCCAGACATGTGGGAAGGCACATTATTGTGTTGAAAGAGAACTTTCTTTGTAGTAGGGTTTGGACATTAATTAACCTGAATTGCATCTTTCAGTTGGTCCAGCATTAAAGCTTAATACTCCCTGATAATAGCTCTGCCCTTCTGTAAGTAGTCTATAAGCACCACTCCATGAGAATCCCATAAAACAATAGTTATGACGATTTCTGCGGATGGAAAAGTTTCACTTTCTTTGCTGCTCTTTCTCTGTTGCCACTCACTGTCTGGGCTGCTCTTGTGTCTCTGGCATGTAGTGATAATCCATGTTTCGTCTTCTCCAATGGATGTATGACATACTTAAATTCTGTATAATTACACTTTTTAACTGTCAAAACTGAAAGGAAAGAATCTTAAGTATTGAATCAAACTTCTTTTGTATTTCAGTTGGAGTTAAGCCTTTCAAAATGAAGTACTTTATCACTGCTATGCAAAATTTAATGGTGCGTGGATACAACATCCAATCATAGACTTGCCACACCTTGTGTATTTAATAATTAAACATGCTGTGAAATCACACTGTAAAGCTTGTGATATAAATATCATTTGTACCTAAAAACTTTATTTGCACAACACGAAGGAGAAGGGTAATAGGTATCAGCCGCCATTAAATTTTGCATCTGTCATAGTTTGTTAACACACTGCACATGCTCTTAAAACTTAACAGTGCTCCTTCTAAAGGAAATGATAGAGGTAACACAATGAAAGCTTGCCAACAAGAGCTGTGCAAAATTTCTGTACCACTTGCATAAAGTCAAGTTACCTCGCTTGATTGAAGGCCACGTGCCACTCCCACTATTTACTCCCCCTACTCATTTTGTAATCAAAAGAAGATACGTTAATCTCAGCTATATAAACAGTGTAAATAAAAACATTCGCTGGATGTGTGACAAACTAAAGTGTGTTTTTGTAGATATAGATAAGCAAATTGGAAAGGACTGTATTAGTAGAGATGGACTGCATCTAAATAGAAAAGGTTCTTCAAAACTAGGAAGAATAATGAAAAGGATAATAAATCTATGTAAAATTCAGGGAAACTAAATATGGGAAGTGCAAATACCATATCATGTACAAATAAATTAGGTGATTATAAAAATAGTACACAAACACATGAAGGTAAGTTAAAAGATAGTACTAACCCAAATTTACTAAATCAGCCAAATCACACAACTAACACAGTAACAAAAAACAAGCTTAAACAAAAAACCTTTAAAATACTGCATCAGAATATTCAAGGGATTGCGAACAAAAGGGCACTAATTGAGCAAAATGTACTAACTATGCAGCTGGACGTTATCATTTTCTCCGAACATGGCATTAAATCTGAAGAAATAAAGGTAAATAATTACGAAAATTATACTCTAGGGAAAAACATAAAAGTGGAGGAGTGGTAATATATGTTAAAAATGGGCTAAAGTACAAAGAAATTGATTGTAAAAAGTATAGTGTAGAAATGTGTTGTGAATTAGCTGCAATAGAGGTTACTTTTGAAAAGAAAAACCTCATAATATTAGGGGTATATAGTCCTCCAATGGCAAACAAAAAAGAATTCCTTAAAATATTTGAAGACTGTTTACATAGCATAATAAAAAATAAACGCATAATCGTGATGGGGGACTTCAACATAGATGTAATTGGAGAAAATAGAAAGAAAAAATTGCTACTAGAAGTACTAGAGAGAAACAACTTAACCTTAACAAAAACGGGACCCACAAGGGTAACAAACTACTCCTCTACCTGCGTCGATCACATGTACACAAACTTAAAACTAGAGAACTGGAGTAGGAAAATCGTAAAAATGGGAATTAGCGATCATTTTGGGCAACAAATTGAAACTAAAACCTTAGGTAAACAAAAAAATAATACTGATAATATAACAGAAATTAAAAGGCTTGTAAATAAAAATACAATAGAAGCGTTAAGACAACATCTTCAAGTAATAAATTGGGCAGATATACGTAAAGAAAATGAAATAAATGATAAATTTGATTGCCTAGATATAATCTTAGGAAAATGTTTGGATGCAACGATGCCGTTACGTAAAGTAAAATTAAAAACACCGAAAGGTAATAATTGGGTTACTAAAGGCATAGATATCTCCAAAAAGCGTATGCAGTTTTTAAATAGTTTAAAACACCCTAATCTTGACGACAAATCTTATGATTATATAGAAAAATATAATAAAATCTTAAATAATGTAATAAAAGAAGCACAGAAGTTACATAATACACATCTGATAACAAATGCAGAAAATAAAATTAAAGCTACATGGAGCATCATAAACTCAATACATAAGGAAAACAAACAAAAATGGCAGGAAAATATGTCCATTGAAATTAACAGTCAAGTGATACAAGACCCTATAAAGATAGCTGACCATTTCAATGAACACTATGTAAACATTGTTACAAAATTAGGAATAAAACAAATACAGTATGTGCCAATAAATGAAAAAAATGTATGTAACTCTATGGTGCTTAGGCAAATTTATGAGGATGAAGTTCTTGCACAGATAAATTCACTAAAACAAAAGATCCAGTGGGTTGGATGAATTTACAAATGAGATAATCAAATACTGCAAATATGAAATTACAGAAATACTAACTCACTCAATTAATCAGTCTTTCAACTCGGGAATATTTCCCAATAATTTAAAACAAGTTGTAGTTAGACCAATTTACAAGAAAAAAAACTCTAAACTAGAAATGGAAAATTATAGACCTATATCTTTATGCTCAACCTTCTCTAAAATAGTAGAGGGATTATTTCTCGTACAGCTACAAAGTTTCTGTAATAGGTTTCAAATTTTATCAAAATGCCAGTTTGGGTTTCAAAAGAAAAGTCTACAGTAGAAGCAATTTGTAAAGGGAATGACATTATTATAAATGCTCTAAATAGAAGGGAACATGTAATCGCAATATTCCTTGATCTTTCTAAAGCCTTCGATTGCGTTAACATAGAAACATTGATGACAAAGTTAGAAAATTATGGAATTAGAGGCTTACCATTAAAGTGGCTTGGCTCTTATTTACAAAATAGAGAACAATGCGTTGAAATAATACACAATGTAAGTGGAAAGCTAACAAAAATTTGATCACAATTCAAAAAAGTAAAACATGGAGTACCACAAGGCTCAAAATTAGGACCGTATCTATTCTTACTCTACATAAACAGTTTATTTAAAATAATTCAAGAAGCTGGGGGAATAGCGATAGGTTATGCAGATGACACTACGATTGTAGTTACAGGAAAAACAGAAATAGAGCTACAAATTAGGGCAAATACTCAACTAGAAAAAGTCAGTCAACATCTAAAAAATTTAGGTATGGTATTAAACGCAAACAAAACAGAGTGGATGCAAATTAGTCTCGGTAACAAAAAAGAAACAAATACAAATATTAAGATAAAAATAGAAAACAGAGAAATTCAACAAGTAAATAAAACAAATTTCCTAGGATTAATAATAGACAGTAACTTGAAATGGAATATGCATGCTGAAAAAGTCATAAGCAAGATTAATTCAGGTTTATATGTACTAAAACAAATAACACAAATAATAGATAAAAGAAGTGTCAAGCAAGTATACTATGCCTTCATTCACTCGCACCTAAACTATGGAGTGGTATTATGGGGCACAACACATAAAACATTACTTCTAAGGCTGTTTAGGCTGCAAAAGAGAGCAGTACGCTTAATTGCAGGAATAGAAAAAAGAGATTCATGTAGAAATGTGTTTAAAAAACTAAATATTCTAACGTTGCCTTCTTTGTATATATATGAATGTACTAAACTCACATTAAAAAGTTATAATCAAAACAAAAACAGCAATATCCATAAATATAACACTAGAACAAAAGAAAATTATTTTAGAAATAGACTTATAGGTGGTCTAAATAATAAGTGCATAGAAAATAGTAGCAAAGATCTGTACAACCATCTACCATCTAGAATTAAACAGATAACAAATGAAAAAATCAAACTAAAGAATATTAAATCTTATCTATTAGAAAAGGCATTTTACTCTGTAGAAGAGTACAAAAATTGATAAAATATGGTATATTGCACTTCCCAATATTCTCAACTAGTCTCATATTTATGTAAATATACTTGTATTGTATGTACATAGAATTTGACGATCCTTGTAAAATTTTTTACAATTGGAGAAAAAATAAACCATTCACTGTGATATGCACACCTTGAGATATTAGTATGCTGGAGCCATAATAGGGATACTGTTGTCCTGCAACAGGCATAACAGTTTTGTTTGTGAAAATAGTCCTGTGCATCCTGCAGACTGGCAAACTTTCATTGCACCAGCTATATTAATTTGATTCATTTGATTAATTTGATTTGTTTCTATAATTTCTATAGCTGCACCCTGGTTAGATGACGGTGAGGAAATTGATTGGCTGGATTGGGTCTGCCCAAGAACCAGACGGGAGACGTTGTTATACATGACATATAAAAACTTGTGGGAGAAAGGTTATTTTATCACTGGAGCCCAGAAATTTGGAGGAGATTTTTTGGTGTACCCAGGTAAAAATATCTAATTCATATGCTCTGGAAACATACGACCAGCATTGTTTCAAAAAGCAATTTGTTTACAAATACTTACCAAAGTTTTAATAGTTTGCTTTCTTTAAACATATTGAATTCCATTCATAAATTACAGTATGAAGATTCATCAGAACATTTCAACATTTTGCAAGCATGTAACACAAAGATTTCCAAGAAAATATTTTACCCCTACCCGGTGCATGATAGGATTTTTGCTGTTTTGTATTTTTGCAAACATGATGATTATTATTAAAATACTATATGCTTAAGATATTTGCACAACTAATGAAATATAATGTCTAGTTTCAGCCAAATAAACTTTTCCATTTTAGCTATTTTGAATACCGGTGTTCTGAAGTTCATGTTACGAACTTCTAGGGCTAGTAGAGGGGACTGAGTAGACAACATTTTAAATAGGAACCCATGTCCGGCAACGAACCGTTTCCGTGCTACAACCATTACAAAGTATCGGATTTGACGATCTTGTTATGCAACCTGATAGATAGTACATGACGTTTCCTCTGCTGTAGTATTATGCCTGGAGTCCCATTCACGTGCCTGTGCAGCTCCAATAAACATGGTTGAGTATTCATTTGAAGAATACACGGACATGGTGTTAGTGTACAGCGCCACGGAAGGGAATGGAAGAGCAGCTTGTCGGCTGTATCAAGAGCGTTATCCAGAACGTACGACTTCATCACATACCCTTTTTGCCAGAATTGTGCAACGACTCTGAGAATGTTCACCATCAATAGGAAGAACTGTGGTGCTCCAAGAAGATGCCACACTCCCGAATTTGAACAAGCTGTACTACATTACGTTGAAGAGGACCCATCAACAAGTATGCAAACTATTGCGCATGCGATGGATACTTCTAACAGCATCGTGTGGACGGTTCTTCACAAGCAACAACTGCATCCTTACCACCCCAAAGGGTACAAGGTGTTGCAACCAGGAAATTTTGTACCACATGTTAACTTCTGCAACTGTGCTTTGATGAACCCCACAAAGATTTCAGTTCATTGATAAATGCCAATTCTTGGAACAGCCATGTCTGGGGTTTCCAACAAAGATTTTCCATCAATGTCTGGGCAGATATTGTAGACGGTCATGTGATCAGGCTATACATTTTTCCTGCCAGGTTAACGGGTGTTTCGTACTTGATCTTCCTACGGAACATGTTGCCCCTGTTGTTGGATGCCATGTCATTGAATGTAAGGCAGAACTGTGGTTTCAGCACGATGGTGCACTGCCGCACTTTACACTTAGCGTTTGGGAACATCTTGACCGAAGATTTGGACAAAGATGGATAGGCCGGGTTGGTCCTAATGCATGGCCCCCACGATTACCAGATTTAATGCCTTTGGACTATTTCCTGGGGGATCCCATGAAGAGCCTGGTGTACAAGACTCCTGTAGAGACCCAGGAAGAACTGCTCACCGTGTTATGGCAGCTGCACAAGAGATTAGCGAGACACCAGGAGTGATGGAACGAGTGTACTGGAACTTGATTCGTCAGTACAATGTGTGCAATGACATTGGTGTACATCACATCAAGCCTCTGTTGTAGTGAGCAGTTTCAGTATAGTATGGGATACATCAGGAACAGAAGACAGACAAATTCTTTTTTCTATTGTTCACACAAGGGTTATTGTGATCAGTGTAATTGTTTTGTTTCTGTGGTATTACAGTATTCGATTTTCCTATGTATTGAGTTAAACGACATTTAATTCTGTACCTAATGTCATACCACATTTGATGTGGAACTCTTCTGACGTCATTTTACTGCCTATCCGGTTGCAAAACAACACCGGCAAATCTGACACATTGTAAAGTTTGTAACACAGAAACAGTACGTTTCTGGACATGGGTTCCTGTTTAAAATATTATCTACTCAATCCCCTCTACTAGCCCTAGAAGTCTGTAACATGAATTTCAGAACACGCTGTATTTTACGTTGCATATTACCAAAAAAAGCCATCTGACAGACATGCTGCTTGAAAGAGTCTGTCACTTTCTCTCCTACTTAGTAAGTGTAAGATTTGAAGCTTTTATGGTGATTATTAATAAGAGCTTCTCGGGTTACCAGCCATGTGATGTTAATAAAGTTGCTCAAGCTTTTGGCCATATTGTTATTCCATGTCAGAACTTTCTCAAAGTATGCATCTTCACTTCCCAGGAGTTTCAAATGCCTTACGTGTTAATTGCATTTAATATTGTTAGATTGCTGCTACTTTTCAAATTGCCCTTGTAGATACATATTGCACCAAACATTTAGTCTAATGTATTTGGATGGAAAGGTGCACTCTTAAAGCAGAAGAATTAAGAATACAAAATTACATCAGTGTGAATTTTATCTAAAGATAGACTTGGTATTTTTGAAACAATGCTGTACACAATATTGCTAATTATTGTGTAAAATTATATACTTAGGTTTTTTTATTTCTTTACAGGTCATCCTTCCTTTTATCATGCCCACTTCATAGTCATCTGTAGAGAAGATAATATTCTTGATGCAAAAGAGGTAGTTGCCTTTGGAAGACTTGGAAATTCTGTAAGAAAAACTGTAATCTTAGCAAGTTTGTCTGATGATGAAAGTTCTGTTGTGTATCAGTCTTTACAATGGAACAGCTTATTAAAGCAAGTTATCAAATAAAGTATGTGCTACAAACAAACGGATATTTCTACTTTTAAAACCTTTCCCAGTATACAACAAGATGATAAATGTGCACTGCGTAATTTCTAGATGCAGGAACTGATTAGAGATTTTTCTCAAAATGAGCTTTGTCTTTGTTCTGCTAAGCAAGGTGCATGCTCTAATAGTGAAATGAAGTATAACTTGCAGTTCATTGTGATTCAGTGCATAAAAAGTTACTGCTAGAGCCTCTGTAATGAATGAAGGTAGTAACAAAAACCCTATGATGCATATTGTAAGTGACCTGTGACCTGTAACCTCTGTACCTGTGCGGTTTTTGTCAGCTAACATGGGGCTCTGCATATCACTGGCAAATTAATAGGAGCAGGAGTTTTTTTTTCTTTATCTGACTACCCTCCTCTTATGTAGGACTTACAAGCCAGTGCCTAGGGTCAGGTGCCTGTCGAGGAGCACAGGAACCTATGGACCAGACAGAGTGAAGAACTGGAAGCAGCACCACGTATTATAGTGAGGAAGAGGATGATATGAAATGCAGGCAAAATCAATGATTGGAAAGGTGATAATGGAGCAATTGGTGGAATTAGTAGTGGAGGAAACTGGAGAATTCGCCCTGACACCGCTTTGTCCACCACGAATACCATATGCGGGTCCCTAGAATTGAACCCAGGCTGTCCAGGTGACAGGCAAATGCTCTAACCATTCAGCCATGGTGCCGCCTGAACAGGAATTTTATGCTGTAATATGTATGCAGTGGAGTCACTAATCCGAGAGGCTGAGGGTACCTTGGATTTGGGATAAGTGGACACTACAGAGCAACATAGAAAAAGTGATAAAAGACAAACCGAAACCATTAGCAACTAGAAAAGATTATTTATTCTAAGGTTTTAAAGTCGCTCTGCTTTATTTAGAAAGAAGTTACAATACTTTAAATTTGGAGTTAATTTTTGAAGAATCTAAAGGTTGGTTCACAACAGCCCACTAACAGCAAAAGGAATGTGTGTTGGATATTGCACATTGGGATCAATTATTTCTCTTGACCAATAAAAAAATTGTAACCTGCTCTCCAAAGCCAAATTTTGATAAAGTGAAGATCTAAATGCAAAGGTATTGCATATTTCCGATTCTAAGAAATCAGCAAACATCAGTCCTTTAGCATCGTAGTGTTCATTAAAATTATTTATTATATAAAATTCTTTCCAGTTTGATTTTTCTAGAATTGTGACTAGCTAGAGTTCTAGCAGCCTTTTGCATAATGGTCGGTTGAAAGAAGAAGAAATCTTTAATATGCACGTAATGGATCCAATATGCCATGTCTGGTAACAACAACACCAAAGTTGAATCTTGGCCAAGCCTTGCTTGTCGTCCCCGGAGGGCTTGCAGTTGGCTGTGAACATTCCCATTTGAATTCATCTATTTTAAGTCTCATTCTGATTATCATTGCCATTGTCAGTAGTTCTGAACCAGCCTTAGGCATTTTCTGCTTTGGGATGCTGCATTGCTTTTGTGCGGCAATGTCATTATATCGCTACAGTGACATGATGTCGATCTTAGTTGTTACACATAGCACAGTGCCACCTCCAAAGCAACCAATATGACATATTTTCGCTGCTATCCCAATTAAGTGTTTTTCCTCACTTTCTTCATTCAGTTCATTCAGCATTTCAACAAAACTATGTAATAAGCATGTAAGATACACACTAGTTGGGTGTTGTAGATACAGTGAAGCAAGGAAGAAAAGAAGTCTTCAAGTTCCTCAGATTATATAGATTATAGTAGCACTGCAACACACACTAATTACCTGCAGAAGCCCCTTGGCTCATAGTTGGTCTAGCATACAGTTTGTTCACCAGCTGAAGGTCCCTGGCAGAAATGCAGCCAGCCACTACATCAATAAACAATTCCCGATAATGATTTCGCGAGCAGTAGTTCAGCTTCTAATCTTGTTTACAATAATTTGCGAAACTTGGAATGCGTAGTCACGCCAGATTAAAACAGAGAAATCGCTCAAAATAGCACAATTAAAATGTTATTTTCAGTTCATGCAGTACATTTAGCTTATAAAGTGTAAATGTTTTTAAGTACTGCGTCTTTCTCCCACTGATCATTTTCTGCCTTTTCTATATTTTTAAAAAACACTGCCAATCTGTTTCGGTCTTACATGATGTATCCTCGAGTGTTATACCGTGCAATTCCTGTAAGAATAAATCAGCTATTGCATTTCTTTAAGTATTCATTTTTTCTTGGCCCAAGCTAGTCCTATGGGATTGAGATCACACATGAAAACTCACACAACTCAGGAGAAAGCTAAATCAATATGAGCTGTATAATGCATAGCTAAAAGTAGTCCTGTTATAATTTGAATACCTTAACATAAACCTAAAAGAGAACTGAAGTTTCATCATGAAGAAATATTAGATGTAGGGGGGGCAAGTAACAACAGTGTGGCCCAATAAAGCCAAAATAACCAATAATATTATAACAATTGAGGAAGAATTCAGTCTAAAAACTTCTCATTCCCTCCTGCAGGATCAAGGAATGAAGTATTACAATTTTGGTCAGTTAATAGCACAGTAATTGTTAGTGCAAGTACAGGTAAAGAAAGTAGTAGAACAAAGGCCTCTTTAGGTTTGTTTGTTTCAATCATCCTATAAAGATCTGTTTTACACCTAGATGTCGCTCTGATTCCCTTTGTTCCGCAACCACAATATCATAGCAGATTTTTAAAAGAAGATACATGTGAAATGCCAGCTTCTCCACGTGGAGAGCTGCAGTGTTGTCATAAAGCAGATAGCGATAACCCTCAATACTCGAGACATATAAACAAACGTTCAGGTTTATCCCACGGCAGCGAAAACATGCACATGTAATCTCTAGTAGCCTACTATCAAAACAAAGGTATTTTGTTCTCCATATAAATAAAGTAATTTGAATTCACTGTGTTTTTTTCGTCTTTACAGGTGTAGTAGTGTGGCAACCTTTGTTTAGGTTTCCATAGCAACTACCTTCCCCTCTTACCCTTAATCCCCCTTGCTTGACTGCTGCCATGTATTTTCTTTTAAAAATCAGACTATAGATAGAGGATTATCTACTTCTACATTACTTATACCAATACTTCTGACATAAAACTAGTGACAAGTACGATTTGACAACTGAAATTAAGAGAAATTAGCAGAAAGTAAACATAGCACAAATAATATTGGAGATAAGTTTGCAACATGACCAACAGAACAACGATTACGTGCATGTTTACAAAACTAAGGTTATACTGTGTAGAATGTCTCTCCCCTGCCCCTCATTCCCCTTAGATCATGAGGTGGTGAATAGACAGTAGTATAATGCATGAAGATAACTTTGATGAATGGACAGAGATATTCTTGTAAAAGCAAAAATATAGTGGAACTTGGATAATCCAAATTACAAAAGTTATGTCTAAAACTGATATTTTAGCAATACAGAACATACATCCATCAGGATTTTCCGGTTGTCTCATTGTTTCTTGACTTTCCATTTTCACTTATGACACCGCTTAAAACTTTCTCTTTATTCTTCAGATAAGTGACAAAGTGGTATGTCGTATTCTTTCGCGATTTCAGATTTTTTTCTGCAAACCCTATTCAACTTGGTGCGGTTTTTATAATTAATCTTTTCATAGCATACCGGAGATAGTGTTCTTACTGAATGTAGAAATAGGAAGTGATAGCAGACGCGACTCTTATCTACAGGATTGTGGTTACAGAATGGAATGCATAAGTCAACGTTCCTTTATCACAACATATTTACTCGTTTATTTACACTTTTAGCACCATATTAATTAGTCAACAATTTTCACAGTTAGGTAGAATCTACACCGTATAAAGGTTTGGGTGAAAGTTCCATGTTCACACACTACCAAACACACGTCTTATCATCATGAGCATACAGACGCCAATGAAACTAGTCCTTTGGCGTCTTCCTGACGCAACACCGCCATTCTTTTGTATTCATCCGCGCAACAGTTCTCATTGGTTGAACACGAAGTGACAAGAAAACATTGGCTATCTTGGATATTGAAAAATAAGTCCCTGATACACCCAAATTAAAAGAATTAGAAATTTACACACTCTTACAAAAATTACATGAACGACCCTCCATTGGTCAATATTCTGTCTCAAACTTCTCAAATGACGGTGGTTTTTTCCGCAAAAGTTAGTCTTGTACTGGACACGTGGTTTACTAAGGGAGATAGTGGCATTGATTTGCAACACATAGAACAGCAGGAAGCTTAAGCAATAACTAAAGGCTCATGTGTTTTAAACAAGGGGATGTGGGAGCAGATATAGAAGCCCAAGGCCGTTGCCTAGGAAAGCTCATTCCCCCCCCCCCCCCCAAAAAAAAACTGCATTGCGACAAAACAAACAACCCCAGAGTGCTGACCTCTTGCAGAAACACATGGACGAAGTCATCACATTAAACTTCTACCTTTAGATTAATTTTCAACTGGCATTTCTGAATAATAACTTCAAATTAAAGAAAATTAAATTTGAATTACATGGAGCTTTTTTGCATTGGTTTCATACAAAATTCAAGGGACCAAGAAAAATCTTCAAATTAATGGTGATTTTGAATTATGAATGTTCAAGTTATCCAAGTTCTATTCCATTGACTGTCACATCAATGTATGTATATGAAGTGATAACGTTTGTAGTGAGTAAGGAAAACAGTGCCGATAAAAGATAGCCTCTTTTACACCAGAACGTAAAATAAGTACCATAGAGGAACTGTGAATAGAAAAGCAACAGAAAAGGATCCCCTTACAAGAAGCAAAATCCTCTACAACAAACTGCCAAATAAAATAAAAAACTTAAGAGGTAACATATTTCAGAGAGAACTAAGAGTGTTCTTAATAGAAAAGTGCCTATGTAGCTTGGATGAGTTGTAAACGTGTTTATCATTTTGATGATACTTGAACTTGTACTAGTCTATAAGGAGATAATAAAGATTAAGATTAATGTAATAATTATTTAGCAAATAAAAATTTGAAATTTCTGATTCTTTTTCTTTTTTCCTATTTTCTTATTACAATATCTAGCATATACAGCTTCATACATATATGGTATATAACAAATACAAAAACTTACATGGTCCTTTTGGAATTGCATTTTCCCATGCTCCATTATAATTAACCCGGGTTGTGTATATAATGGAGCATTTTAAAACTTGAGATCTATATTTTTGTTTCCGTTTGTACCTTATACTATTTTTGCTAGTTATTCTCATTAATTTTCCCTATTTTCCAAAGCCATTTTTGTCTTACCTTGCCAATAAATTTTCCCAGTTTTATTATATTTTCTTCTAATCTTAAATTCAAAATTCTTTTCCCAGTTTTGCCTCTTATTTCATTTGGTATGTTTTCCCACTTGTGCAAAAGGAATTCATCTCTCCAATATTTTGTTTTCTGACAATCAAAGATATAATGCCAAGTACTATCTTCTTTTTCACACATTGGACATCTCCCCTTAATATATCCATTCTTTATACCCCTTAAGCATATTACTCCTGTTCTAACCCATGCCATCCCTCCTCTTCCTACTTTATCACAGATGTCAATACATTTTTCTCTGCCCCAATTATTTTTCAATGTTTTATATAATTTCAGAGATCTTTTGTTATTAAGATTAGCCCATAGTTCTTGTTTTTCAATATCTTCAATTCTTGTTTTTACTTCTTTCCAGAATCCCTTTTCTAATTTTTTTTTTTTTTTTAAGTTAACGTCCTCCAACATTGTGTCATATCGGACGAATGGATGAAATGAAATGGGTGAAATGATGCTCAAATGGGCCCGAGGTCCATGGAGCTTTAAGTTACCCGACATTCGTCTTCTCAGGGTAGGGAAAACCTCGGAAAAAAAACCTTACCCGGATAACTTACCCTAAGCAAGATTCGAACTCGCGACCTCTTGAACGTGAGGCAGACACGCTAACCATCACGCTACTGAGGCGGGCCCCTTTTCTATTCTTCCACTATCTAGCCATAATGATCCCATACCTACTTCCTGTAAAATCTTTTGAATTTATATATCCAAGTCTCTCTGCTCTTTATTCTTGCTTGTGCTACCAAACACCGTTTAACGGTATTTTCCTCATCTAAATTCCACACTCTGAGTCAATATTTCAGTAGGGGGAGTGGGGGATACATAGAATCTCAACTGAAAAATTCAATGCCACAGCTGGGAATTTGAACCAAAGAACACACAAGCAGTAAGTTTGTTGGCCTAAATATATAAACATTACCATTCTGATTCATTGTCTCCCCCCCCCCCCCCCCCCACCCTTTCCATCCTTTGTTTCGTGTTGTTTGTAATCCCATAGGAAATGGTTTGTTCTTCCCTATTTCTTGTGCTCACTTAAAAAGTCTTTGGTGGTGAGGTTTTGTAATCTAGGATCATGCTATTAAGAGATTCCAAATGCTAAAGTTATACAGAGAAGTCAAAAATTGAATATACGGTGAATCTCCCAAGGCACTCTGGACTGAAGCTGTACCAGAACCACAGACCTGCAGTTGACAACTGTCCTGTCAGTGTTCACCGAGATTTACATTACAACAACTGAAAATTTACAAAACAAAACTATTTCTCAGCTCCAAACTAAACAACCAGTTCAGTCTCTATGGCCAATTTCACTTTAATGCCCACAACAAATCTGTCCCATGATCTCACCGTGCCAAAATGAAATTAAGATAATCGACCAACAATCACTGAAGATCTAGGGATGATGGCTGTCATTGTTGCCAAGGTGATATGCACATATATTATGCATGCTACAGTAATAATAGTATCTGGGTATCCATGTATGAAGATGATAAAATAAAAGTTTGTTTAAGTACATTAAAACTTATTTTCAAGAACCTTGATATTTTGTAGCAACTATGCCACAATGAATACCTGCAAGGGGCTGGACAGAGAATTGTGCTACATCAACAAATAATGAATATGAGCTCATTATACATTTACAAGGACTCAATGACATCTGGTGGAGGGAACTTAGCACCTCGGCCAAAAGGCTATCTTTTGTGCCTGTGCCCCTGATGGGGCTCTCCCTGGGAGGATGGATTTGAAGGTGGAGGTAGACTCAGCCTGTTCCTCTCCCATCCCTTTGGGTTTGTACTTGCAAGGGGGGCACAAGACTTGCAAACTGGCTCCTCTCCCTCGAGCTTGTACCATCCAATGGGGGGGCCTAAGATTTTCAGAGCGCATTTGTTCCCCCTGCCGTGCTGCTGCATGATACTTCCAACTCTGAAAGAAACCTGACGGGAGGAAAGGTGAAATGAAATGATTAATGTAAAAAAATGGAGGGACAGAAAATTTGGAGGATACGGAAATCCTTCCCAGCATTCCCCTGGCGACCCATGGGTCAGGAAGGTTGGCCACAGGGATCGAATCCACGACCTCCCCAATGTAGTCCACAGAAAATAGCACCTGAGCCATACTGCTCAGTTACATTTACAAACATTTGTGTTTCAGGATTAAACTGAGGAATGGTACTATTTTAAAGGAATGTGACAAGCGGTATATTCATTATTTTGTGTTCTAGGTGCTTGGTTGATTGTTAAAAGGAACTAAGTCCATCAAGTATTTTCACAGTAAAATTAACAACAGGCTAACATTGCATTTCATTTAAACATCTTAATATAATTATACTTAATAACAATTATTTCTCTTACTACATCACAATTTTCATAAAACTATTTTTATGAAACATCAAATAGTAGACTTAGTTCCCTTCATCAGCAGTCCCATCAGTGCTACACCCTCAGAATCAACACTTCTAATAGAAAGGTAGAGAGTAATATTTTATTTATAAGAGGTTTATTATTACATTATCACATTCATTCTTCATCAAATTTGAAATTCACTGCCTTAATTCTTATATATAATAAATGGCTTTTTTAAAAGTGCCTCATGTTTGATCAGTAGCTTAAAATTATTTATCTATTTACATTATCTAAATTTCACGTTTAAAATTTGTGTTATTACAAAGAGATAATATATATTCACACACCAAAATAAGTGCTAGAAAGGAGCTCAGTGCCAAAGAGTAGTAGATTTCAAAAATAAGGTATTTTATACAGTGTCTGTTTTTGATAAAACTTGACAGTATTAATTAATAAAACCTAATACTAATTATATATATAAACAGAAAGGTGTTTCATTGAAGAATGGCCCTAAAATAAAATATAAGAGAATTTTCGTTGGAATTTTGTTGACCTCCATTAATGTCAGCCTAAAAGATTACTGTATGACTGAAAGGATGCCTTCATTATTTCCCAAAATCTGAGAATATTTTGCAATCTTGTTCCTTCTTTTTGGAAAGAAGAAACTAGTGCAGCTTTTGTTTTGGCTGCATAAAACTGACTTATTTTCATTCCATATTCAATAGTAATTTTATTTAAATGGTGTATTATTATATCAGTGAATAAATCCAAACCTATAACTTTTAGTGAAATGAATCCTGTTAGATAAAAATAGTGCTACACAATATAATAATTGACAGGGTATCAAGTATTTAGGACATAATGCCTTGTACCTGGGAGAAGCTGATATCAAGAGAAAATAAATTCAACTGTTATATAACAGTTGCATTAAAAGGGTACATTAACAAATAAAGGCTGTGAAGACTCATAGTTAAATTGTATAAATCTATGGCAGTACCAACTCTGATCTATGGTTCAGAAACATGGACATTAACAAAAAGATATAGTACAAGAATGTAGACATCAGAAATGAAATTTATAAGAGTAATAGTTGGGTATACTAAACAGAAAAAAAAATAAAGCTACGATATCAAGAAAGAAAAGTAGGAAAAATAAATCATTTTATTGCTAACAATAGAAATCAATGGGAAAAGCACGTTCAAAGGATGAATAATAAGAGAATTCCTAAAATGCCATAAATTATAAACCCAAAGACACAAGAAACCAAGGAAGACCTAAGAAAAGATGAACAGATCAAATTGGAGCTGGAACAGATTGGAAATTCCAAAACTGTGAAGCAGGTGAAGAGGATAAGATAAATTGAAGATGAATTATTTGCAAAGGAGCTTAAAGATATACCCAGGTAAGTATAGCACCATTGGCTGCTCATAGTGATATTGTAAGAAAAATGAGCAGTTTCTGTAATTTTCCATGATCAATTAGCTGATATCTTATTAAGGATGTAAATTTTGACATGCTAAATGAGAGACTTTTGCCTAAATGAAATTTTGAATAAGCCAAACAAGAATTTTTAAAAATAAAATAGTGAATTTTGCTGTCCAAAGTTTTGGTTCACATCTCGCAGCACATATTAATAAAGTGAGATGCCTACTGAATAGCTAGCTGCTAAGAAGCATTTGAGCCAGATGAGAAAGTATAATACTGAGAGTAATTGTGGATTCATACTGCTTCCGTAGCACAGTTGGTAGCACGCTTGCTTCCAGTGCCGAGGACCTGGGTTCCATCCCTGGTACTCTGGTACCAGCACTGGGAGGTCTGGCACAGGGTGCACTTAGCCTCATCAGGCCCTGGGGGGACCAATTGAGGAGCTACTTGATAGAGAAGTAGCAGTCCCAAGTCGCAAAGGCATAACTGGCCGGGAGGGCTCGGGGCGCTGACCACGTCCCACCCTCCAGTACTGCACCCCACCAATGATGCCTGTAGTGGGCAGAGGTATGGGATGCAGCTACTGGGTGGCAAGCCTTGGCCCTTCATGAGCTGTTGTGCTAGGGGCTTAGTTTTTTAAATTGTGGATTCATCCTAAGTATATCTTCTTATACATTCAACATAAAACGTACAAATGATCAGATGTTTTTAAAACGTATCATGTGTTAAAACTTGACTACCATATTATGGTAGTGTGACCATTCAAATGTATTACATAGAAAATATTGCTGCATACCACAAATATTCTTGGACTTCCTGCCTGGCTAATGTTTCATAAAGTAAAACTTTTAAACCGATTATGCGAAGTGTCAGTTCCATCACAATCAACTCACTGTCTACTGTGTTACTGTACATGCTCCAGTAAGTTTTTGTATAGAAAGTAAAGCTAGAGAAATTAGACATTCAATTTGTGCACTACTCGCACACTTTATCTTGAGCTGTCGGTGGTATTGTTGTCATAAATGGTAACGAACTTTTTATGTCTTTTACGCAGTCGTACTTAAAATTATATTATAGAACACGTGATTTGTGATGTCCACAATTGTATTTTCCAGGTTAGGCAACAGCTGAGATAAAATGCTAAACACATGGCTCCTTTTACTATCCACACAAGTTTGTGTTGTCATTGCTTCATGCATTGAGTACTTAAAATTAATTTGAGTTAGTTGAACACTAAAGTGAAACATAAAAGTAAAGTGGTCTAACAGTGCAAGAGAACAGCAACAAAAATAATGCAATACAGTAAAGTGCATTAACACTGGAATATGGACAATGATGTTCAGTCATTACTTTGGCAAAGCACAAGGCTTCTTGACTCAGACCGTTCATAACACTAGATTCCAGGGCTTGGATAAAGTGTGCAAATGTATGTAAATGGCTTCTATCTTTTTAATTTTTATATACTTTTGGGTACTGAAGAGATGTACAGGGTGGGTCAAAGAAATGGAAATTTTAATTTTGTTGTTGTTAGTACATGGTTTATATCAGAAGGCTTAGATTCATGTCATTGTTGAGCGTGATTGTTGCAATTTAGTAAACATGGAACAGTGGACTGGTAAGCAAAGAGGATTTGCTTTAAAATCTTATTATCTAAATGGTCAAAGCACCAAAGCTTCTCGTAGGGAGTTTCGTCGTCATTTTCAACTCTGTCGTCATGATGCTGTGCCTTCTGCTCATGCAATAAATGACTGGGTTTGTAAATCAGAAGAAACCGTCTCAACACTAAAGAGTAAACCTCCAGGTAAACCAAAATCTATTCGTACACCTAAAAATATTGAGAAAGAGTTGCTATAGTGAACAGCCCGACACGTTCAGTCCGGAGACATTCTCTGGCACTTAACATGGATCACTCTAGTGTATGAAGAATACTGAAAAACGATCTAAAATTTCACCCCTATGGTGCAACAGCACATATTGCACGAATCTCTAAGACGGAACTGCAAAATTTGTTTAGGAATCATGTTTTATCGAGGAATTGAAATATTCCACGGCCTGCACGATTCCCTGATTTGTCTGCATGTGATTACTTTTTATGGGTTTGTCTCAAAAGTAAAGTATACGCAAAAAAGTCTCAAAACATTGACGACCTGAAGATAGAAATTCGTGAAGAAATTGTGAGAATCCCAGTAGTTATGTTGCAAAGAGTGATGAGAAACTTTAAAGATCGATTACAAGAATGCTTGCGTGTTGGTGGTGGACACAAAGGATGTTATTTTCAAGAAATAGTGGTTATAGGAAATGGCGTACTATTTTCTAGATCTTCATATAATAAAAATTCATTAAATACATTATCTAAGGTTTCATTTCACAATTTCAAAATTTCCTGTTTCTTTGACCCACCCTATATAAAGAGTTATGGAGCATTCTTCTTTCTTTCCTGAAGTTTAATACCCTTTAACTGGGTAGGTCATATCCGACAATAAATGAATGAAATGGGTGAAATGATCCCCAAATAAGCCTAGGGTCCACAGAGCTAAAAGCTGCCTGTCAATTATGTTCTCAGGATAAGGGAAAACCTAGAAAAAAACCTTATCCATGCAACTTACCCTAACCAAAATTTGACATCTAAACTTCTTGAATTTGAGACAGACACACTATTCCCACACCACAGGGGGGCATTAAGAAAAATATATATTTTGTTTGTTAACGATGCTGTTAGTCAGCAGAATCATATCAATGCCACTGGTATGCTGGAATTTTGTCCTGCAGTATTCATTTACATGCCAGTAAATCTACTATCATTGGGCTGCCATATTCAAGCACACTTAAAAACCATTTGTGTAGGCTGGATTTGAACCTGCAACCATGGGGTCGGTAGGTCAGCGCATGACCAACTGGACCACACAGACAGATGCAGGTATTAGTAAAATTTGCCAAAAATTGCTGAAAATTTTGATTTTTACTTTTTGCCTTTTTTTTGTTAGTTTATACTTTGTAGTTCAATGACATATTTTTGTTTTCTCAATATCAACCATTTTTAAAGCTCCAGAAGGGCATCTAAATATCTCAGTGCAGATGGGTGTTCTTTGCTAAACTTCATCACTAAGCTTTCAAATGCACTTTTCCTTTTCACTAGCTTAGAATTTAGCAAGCATTTCTCTTGCAGGGAATTTTGCTTCAGAGAGTTGGCTGTGCTGAAATAAAGTCAATATATCATGCTGAAATGCTGCTAATCTTAAACATGGTTTGCTTGTAAACAGAGAAGTGTAGTTAGCATTCTGCAACTGTAGTGCTGCCAGGTTATTTCATTGTTCCAGTTATATACTAGGCATTGAATAGGTTTTAAGTTATTTTTTAGTTTATAATAAAGCAGTAATAAGCAGATATTTTATGAGTTTGGTGTAAAAGCTAGCAAAAATATTTAGTCTAAAGTTCAGCTAAGAACAGTATATCTCTAAATTTTGTGAACAATGGGAAGCTGAAAGGAAAGTTTTCCTATTAAGAAACAACCAAGCCTAACTTAAAATTCTCAAAAACTGCTGCTGAGTCCAGGAAGAAAGCCGCAGAGGGCCCCACATGTGGTGGTGGGGAGTTTTAAATTGATTATTTAGGTAAAGTGCAAAAATATATTGTTAAACTTTAAAATCCATTTCATCAATTCTTTTTTTATTTCAGCATTTTTTACTATTCAAAATGCTCCTTGGACCCTAATTTATAACTTAGCTTCAAACTTTAGAGATTAAGGTATTAAAATCTTTCATGCACTAATTAAAGAATATTAACTAATTGAGTGGAAATTAAATACCTATTTCTCATGACTCATACTGAAAAAATTGAAAATATCAAATTGTATACAAAACATTATCTCTACTAAATTTTTAATTTGAGCTCAGTAAACAGATATTAAGAAATTGTCATATAGCCATTGGTTGGATTTAATTAGTTTAAGAGAAAAAAAATGTAAACAATTTAAAAATTTAATTTAAAAGGTGAGTTAATTAATAACACTGAACAACACTTACAACATATTTTTCCGGACACGTTTCGAAGGTTAACTTTCCTCCATTATCAACCGGACAATAACTGGGTTTCCATGGTGTTTTATGGTGCAGATGGTGATGCTTCTTCTGGTGTTTCTTCTGGTGGCAGTTCAATGTTATTAATTAACTCACCTTTTAAATTAAATTAATTACAACAACACTGTTTTCAAACTTCTATGAAAGGAAGATAGATAATTTAAAAATTGTTTGACATACAACATTGAAATTTTGTGTATACTGAGTGTAAGCCTTCTGAAATAATTATATTAGAATATAGGCAGTGTGGGCTGACTTCTTTTGTTCATTGTTCTACAACCAAGGAGGAAGAATAGACTCAGATTGGTAATGTAACAATGAAAAATATTAATTATATATTATAAAGTGAAAAGTAATTGTAAATTTGATTATAAGAAACTGTATCGTAAATGATAACTGAAATAAATTATTTGCAGTGAATTTTGCCAGGAATATTGACTTTTTACAATTGTTAGCTGTGCCTAGTGCCATTAGCATTGAAGTCTGCCATTGTTTAGCAGAAAATTTGTAAATGCGATTCATAGGAAGGCTGACAATTTTTGAGTACTAATAAAATGTTTAAGAGATTTGAAAGTAATATTGGTTTTTTCATCAATATAATATATCTGTACTAACTCTGTAATAATATTAAAAGAATCTTCGTGCTCTCCGACTGATGCTAGGCTGTGAGGAGTAAAACTACATTAAGACTTCTACACAAATACCCTATCACAAACTTAACCTTAACAAAAGATTATGAAAACCAATTATTATTAAAGAATATAATGTTTCAGTACTACATACTTTATGTTCTGAGTGTGTGGAAAGAAAAATCAAAGCAATCAGAAGAAAACTGGATTTTTTAATTTCATAGATACATTGCCTTAAGAGGATTACAGAATTCTTTGTGGGTGAGAAACAGAGCTTAGTAGTTTTGTAGAGTTGGGTGGGGCAAGTGTAGGTTTTGCAGTAGCCTCTGAATCAGTAACTTGTCAGCCTAAATGCAAGTCCTTTCACATCAGCAGTAATCTTAAGCATTTTTCTATTGTTTCAAAAGTCAATCATTACCTTGCTGTGAAGAGTTTGTGCATTTTGCTCAGAAATATGTTTATAATTTTACATTTTAACTTACAAATTAGAAGATTGTCACTCATTCATATGATAGCCCTTTGCAAGTTAAGGAAAAGTTTCTTGAGACAGAAGTCAAGATGCAGAATGAGCAGCAAATTAAAAAGCAACATTTTTTATAACTCTCTCTCTGCAGTGGCATTCCTCTACCTGTCATCATGTGTGTTCCCTTTTATAATACCATAACTTCAGTTTCAGTTTTATAATTTTTGCCTGAAGCTGTAACACTTATTTGCTGAATTGGGTTACTAATTTCAGCTATTTCACATATTTCATTTGCCTGCTCATTATCACAGAATGTCTAAATTTTCACAGAGTAACCCGAGCACCACAGTAAAAAGCAATGCTTGACCATCTAATGCAGTTTGTTGGGCTTATTTCAAACAATTAACACCATAAAACTTTGGCACCAAGTTTCTTTCAACTGTGTTAGGCTTAGCCTTTATGTGCTAACTATTAAAATATCTACACGTATAAAGTATTAAAAAGCCTCAATTCAGTTGTTATTAAAAGATAGTGGGAATTCTGTAAGCTTTCAGATCTTGGCACTGAAGTGTAAGAACTAGTATGTGCATAACACAATTCTTAACATACCATATGCTTAACTTATCCTAGCAGATTATTGTGGACGGAGAAAGATATGGAATTAGCAAATTTAGAGCCACATACGCTAGATATTTTCTCTGGCCAACTAACATTGCAAGCATTGAGGTGAAGCAACCAAAACAGTGCTTAGGTAACAACTGTAAGCAATAATAAATGTGAGAACTTAACTGGCAGCCCTACATCTACTATTCTTTCAGTTTAAATCTTTACCAATTGCAATTTTTATCTTTAATATTTATTGCATTAATTTAAACTATTTTCTTACACAATTAAGGCTACATTTTGATACATGAATCATACTTGTATCATATTGACAGTCATTGGGACTGAAGCCAGACAATATTTTGGTGTGTCTGACACAGATTGCAAAATAATTAAAAGTTTAATGGGGGCAAAGCATTTCAGTAGTATATGTTTTGCTGTTTGACTCGGTACATAACCCCCCCCCCCCCAGGATACTTTAGTGGGGGAAAATTCTGGGTATAAAACCCTGGTGAGGGAAATCTTACTCATCCCCCCCAGGCTCTGGCCACTGTCGCAATAGAACTTCATATCTACATTTAGGCAGGTAGAAGAATGGAATGGAATAACAGATAAGTTACAGTCACGGCCCATAGGGCTGTTAGTAAATGGCCAGAGTCAGAACATGCATTAGCTGCTTTCCTTCATGATATTTCTCCCCTTGCTTATAAATTATATCAGTATTCTGTCTTTCTCCCTCCAGTATATATCATGCAGGTTTTAAGTAACAAAATGAACATTACCTCAATCCATTTGATCAATGACATACATAGGTAAATAACTAAAATGTTTACACTATATGGTAATTTAAGGAAATTGAATGTACAAAAAGCACTTTGCTTAACATTAAATTGAAGGATTTGTTGCATTCACATTCAATCCTGTAATTAAACCTTTCCAAAAACTGAGAATCCCAGTAAAAATTGTCTTAATTAGGTATCACCTTCTTCTATACATTTTTTATTTTTTCTATAGAAATCCACAGATGCAGAAATGCTTAGTTTTCATTATTAAATATTTCTACTTAATTATTTAATAATTCAGCTTTTCATATTTTTATTTAAGTAACAAAATGGTAACATTTTCCCCAAAGTTTCCAAAATTTTTACAATACCCTTCACAATAAATAACCAATCACTAAAGCAATTTTGAACATACCATTTTGAATATGTTTATGCAATTTATAAAAATTGTTAAAATGTTCAAAACCCAGTATAAGATGTAAATAAATCTTGGCAGATCACTTTAAAATTCATTAGCTCATTTCAGATTATTATTCCTGAAAATATGGTTAAAATATAGAAAAAGGTCTAAAAATATCAGTGTGTCACTTATTTTGTTAATTAAAAAGTATTGATAATATACTTTAAAGCAAATGGTTCTACAACTTTCAACATATATTTTAGTTGTTGCTAAGGAAATACTTTGTTTGAAAACTCAGAGAATGAAATAAAACTAAGGCTCATTTTCCCCCCATAACAGACTTTTATATAACTGGGGCTTTTGAATAGTTGGTGAAGAAATCACATATTTTTGAAAACCTATTATAGTAAATTAACCTTATTAGGAAAAACCAGAAATTCCCTCCTTCTTTATCCTTCCTTTCTTCTCTTTCACCATTCCCTCAATACAACAAACCATACTAATTCAATTTCAGCATATGCACAAGTAATGTAGATGTGGTGCATAAAATAATTGTTAAACTTTTATTGGTGCACAAAATCTTTTGAGAATGAGCAAGGATATAATACGAGGGTCACTATGACAATTTTGAGATACTGGAAAACTAAGTAAAATGGTGTAGTAGTTCACCACCTCTCTCCCCCTCAAAGCCTACAGAGGAACCTCTAATGTGCTGGTTTATAGAATGGAAGTGCAAAGAGAGCACTTTCATGCAATGATTTTATATGATATTAAAACCAGTTTAAATAAGACCCCAAGTCTTGAATGCACAGGCTTTTGGGCATATTACTCCTTCTCATGCCACAGTTTTTCAGTGGTTTAAAGAATTTAAGAGAGACCAAACTTTGTTAAAGAATGAGGTTAGGAGCAGTCATCCACCTACAGCAGTGACTCAGGGAAACATAGCTCCGTGGTAAAAAATGGTCTGAGAAAACAATCACAAGACATTTAATGAAATTGAGGCAACTAGGATTGCCAGCAGTTTCCAAAATGTAGCGTGACTATCTTCTCATGAAGATGTCATTCCATTGAGTGCCTCATGATTTAACTGATGCAAAAAAGCACACCTGTGTTGAATGTTAGGAAGAAATCCTGTCCAGATTTGATGTTATCATTCTCAGATATCTAATATTGTCACTGGTGATGAAACCTGGATTTACTGACCCAGAGATTAAGAATAAGTCAGCTGTGTGGACATGGCTGTTGCAAAGGGGGGCAAGGGGTTGCCACGGCCCCCCTTGGAAATTAGTAAATGTAATGTGCAATCAATTATTATTAGACTTTTGCTTTATTGTTGATGTAAAGAACAGTGTTTATTTAGCATAAATTAATATGCTTATCTGCAACAAATACTGTAACTCATCTTTTATAGCTTTTTGCAACAGAATAATGAATTAATATTGTTTAATTGCAAAATTCAAACATGCGCCCCCTCTGAAAATAAAAGTCATGTGTGTGGATCTTTCCAGATGATGATCTTCCAACCAAAGTGAAGCGTCTGCACAGTATCAGAAAAAAAAATGGTGGCCTTTTAGTTCTGTAAATCCTATCATGTGGCTATCATTCCTCTTGTGGAACAAAGGACAGTTACTATACACTAGTACAGGACACTTTGCTTACCACAAGTTTTTGAAAAGTTTTGTGAATTGTGGCAAAAGACAGGACTATGAGGAATTCTGCTCCATCATGACAGCGCCTCTGTACTCATAACCAGTGCAATGTTCCAGTTTCTGAACTCGTGAGAGGTGAAGCTGATGACTCATACCCCATACAGTCCTGATTTGGCTCCATGTGACTACATCTTGTTCCCCACAGCACAAAAATTGTATGTGTGGAAAGAGGTTTTTGAGCCCTGAAGCAGCAGTTACAGTGTACAAAACTAAACTTTGAGGCTGATATGAAAATAAGAGGCAGGAGTGCTTTCCAAAGTGATTTAAGAGAATTATTGAGTGCATACTGTGTGGTTCTGAGTACTTTGGAAAACTTCGTCACACTGATTTTATCAGTGTAGTTTTCCTGTATCTCAAAACTTTTGAATCATAACCAGGTAAGGAATTTTTAAGCAGCTGGCTTAAAATCATTATTATTGCAAACAATGCAAAATAACATAGGTCAAGGGTCACTGATAATCCTGGGATTACAATGAACTTTACTTAACATGACTTAACACGGCGGGGCATAACATGAAGGAGAAGGTGTATTAGGATGCACTTCACTTAATGTAATGAGTGGTTCTGATTGGTTATTCTTCTGCTCGGTAGATATTGAGGATATTTGATTTTCTAATCAGAGGTTATGTTTTCCAAAAATGAAAAGAAAGGGAATATGAAAATATGAAGTAAAAACTTTTTTGAATGGCAAATAAAGTACTAAGGAGATGGCCATAACCTACTTTAGGTGTCAAACAAAAGAAACAATAACTTTTGATGCAAAGAGAAGCACAATTTATTCCTGTGTGGCACTACTTGCTGATTGGTTCAAATAGTCACATGACCTCCAAACTTGATATAATGTAAAGGGAAAGTTAGGCATTGCCAAAATCTAACGTTATGTCATGTTAAGTCACGTTAAGCTGACCCTAAATAGCTCCATTTAATATGTCAGTGGCGTGCATTTTCAACTCCAGCTACCCCAGCACTGCTTGGGTAACTGATTTATTCACAAGTTCGAAATTAAAATAGTTTTTTCATATCTCAATCAAATACGCACATCTAACTTTTACGTTACAGTACTTATGGTTCAAACTCCTGCCCCGCCACTAGCCAGCTGTTGCTCTGGGTGACTTGTCTTGTTCCAAAGGAATACACCCTCTCAACAATACCAGCTAGCCTGCAGGAGCTGTATTGACACATGTGTATTCTGTATAGAGTCCTAGCTACCGTATCCATGGCTGCCAGCCGACAGCAGAGGCAAGTGTGTATTTGATTGGTTAGTTTAGTTTAATTGCAGCTAGCTAGGCTTTGACGTCATAGAGCAGAGCCTAGTCGATTGGTTACATATCGATATAGAAAGCTTGAATGAGAGACAGTGATACACGCAAGCGTAGTAACCCTACAATAATGGTGTCGTTTTATAGGTCATAGTATAATAATGTCAAACAATATGAAAAGCACATATACCATTAGCTAACATTAAAAAATATTGTTAAGAAACAACTTAATTTTTAAGAGGTAGAACCGGAACTTAAAAATTCAATGCCACAACTGGGATTTGAACCACAGACCTTCCGCTTGCCGGGCGGACGCTCTACCACTGAGCTATTGTGACAAACTGCCAGAATGGCATTAAATTCTCAAGCCAGTTCGTATTTTTCCTGGTAAACCACAAAGGCAGTCTCACATCAGAGACAATTACCCCAATGGTGACTTACTATTGCAAGTACTTTATATCCCAGGATTAAATAACCTTCACATGGTAATTATTATTTATTTATGCCAACAAACTTACTGTTGGTGTTTTTAAACACACAAGCCGTGTGTGGGCAAAGTTTAAGAGGTAGAACCGGAACTTAAAAATTCAATGCCACAACTGGGATTTGAACCACAGACCTTCAAATCCCAGTTGTGGCATTGAATTTTTAAGTTCCGGTTCTACCTCTTAAACTTTGCCCACACACGGCTTGTGTGTTTAAAAACACCAACAGTAAGTTTGTTGGCATAAATAAATAATAATTACCATGTGAAGGTTATTTAATCCTGGGATATAAAGTACTTGCAATAGTAAGTCACCATTGGGGTAATTGTCTCTGATGTGAGACTGCGTTTGTGGTTTACCAGGAAAAATACGAACTGGCTTGAGAATTTAATGCCATTCTGGCAGTTTGTCACAATAGCTCAGTGGTAGAGCGTCCGCCCGGCAAGCGGAAGGTCTGTGGTTCAAATCCCAGTTGTGGCATTGAATTTTTAAGTTCCGGTTCTACCTCTTAAACTTTGCCCACACACGGCTTGTGTGTTTAAAAACACCAACAGTAAGTTTGTTGGCATAAATAAATAACTTAATTTTTGTTTACGAAAGTGACCTCCATTAACAAAATGGAAATAAACAGGAGAAAATATAATTAGTTGGTCATCATGCAGATCAGATCTGACTATATAGTATTGTTGTCACAAGTCTGAAAGTTTGTTTGCACCCTGCGGAAACTAAAAGGTGAAGAGTGTGTTGTTTTATATGTGTTTCTGTTAAAGTATCTAGGTGAATTCATTGAAAATGAATGCGAGTGACTGTATAATAGACAATATTCAAAAGAGACCATTTTTATATGGGCTGTAATGTGCTAAGTGTATGGTAAATATCAGAAAAGTATTTAGGATAACAAATACCTCTACAATTTATAACCTGACCATTTTGGAATAAGGATTATTTATTTTAAAGTATAGGATGATTTTTTAGTGCCATAGCCTATACCGCTGGGGTAATTGTTGTGACCAGAGCATGCCACTATAATATGTGTAAAAGTTTCACATTAAATCCCGTTGTGTTAAGTCACGTTATGTTAGGTTCATCATAATCCCAGCATAGGTAGATAAAAACCAGTGAGTATCACCTACAAATGCCAAAAGGTGGTTTGATAGCTCAACCTTATTTGCTTCTGTTCTAGCATTAGTGGTTAGAAATTCCTATTATGATCATAGCAATCTCACATTTCCAACCAAATATGCCAAGAGCAAATAGAACTAAATTGAATTCCTCAGGAAATTGTTCTAATTATTACAGGCAGAATTTTGCTCACAATCTAATGTCATGTTTTAATAACTTTGTTATACCTACTGTGTGAATTTCAGAATTGATGAGAATACTTAAGCTATAAAGAACCACTAAAAGTTTTAAATACTTTGAATTGCAGCAATTGTTTAAGAAACATATTAGGAATGACAGAAAATTCTTCCTCTGAATCATGTTGTGAACATCATGGGAAACCAAATAACAAATATAATTGCAAAGCTGAAGGTTAGATATAAAATTAGACTACCAAATTAAGTATTACTATAGTTTTGAGGAAAGTACACATATACATAAAAATAAACACTACATCATTGTGGCACCACTCTATAATGAAAAATATCTTGAGTGTACAATCTATCTTGTCAGTAAAAATTATGGTCAGCACCAAACTTTTGTTTCCATTTGGTATGCAGCTTCCTGTTGCACAGAAAGAGGGCAACAGTGAAGATTTCTTGAGCGAAGTTGCACTCTTCTCTCCCAGTATTTTATGATAAGTAGTAGGACCAGTAGAAAAGATTGAAGATGGCAAAGGCAAGTGGGAAGCAGAAACGTGACAGTTCATCAATACGTCGTGCCATCACTTTGTTCTTAGCCAGTACTTCTCGCACAGGACAACCTGGATGTGTTGGTTCAATGGACCCAGTCACCGTACACTTCTTTGTGATAACAGAAAGATAATTACATTTCATACTCCAAATAATTAATTATCCATATAAGCTAATGAATAACAACAAGAAAAGAATAACATAAGATGGAGAACATTAAAAGTAAAGTCAAAGGTTATACATTAATCTTTTAACCTTCTGCAACCTTTGGTATCATATATGATACCTCAGGTTTTAGATTTTTTCTCGCTCAGTGAATGTGTTAGCTCATCACAGTCGGAGGTATCATCTTTGATATCTTCTGCATTCTATGTTCATAATTTTTTTCTCTCTCTTGTCTACTTTATATCCATGGTAGGATTAAAAAAACTATAAAAACTTAATGTAGTCTCGAGGTATCATATATGATACTACCCCTAAAACCCCCCTGAACCCCAAACCCCCAAAAAACAAAATGTTATATTTTGAATATTCATGTTCTTTTGATACTTAATAACACATATTGATCCACATCCAAATTTATACCCGTCTGTCATTTTAGGCCCCCCAAAAAGCCACCCCCACAAAAAAAATGTTTTTGGAAAAATCTTTTTTGCATTTTTGTTCAATTTTGACCCATAGAAACTCAAAGCACAAAATAATAATTTTAACACTAGTATCATGATTGCAGGACACAGGAGGTTAACATAAAAGTCAGAGTATACTCATGTTTTTAATTTTGACAAAATAACGAAGTATACTCGGGTTTAGTATTCCTGACCAACATACACTTTAAAAGGCCAAATTTGCTAATTGTCATGTTTTAGTGGTCCCTTGATTCCTTCTCTAGATTTTTAATGCATATTTCTACCAACTGGTATCTCTGAATCAGCCATTTCATCAACATTGAGTGAGTGAGTGAGTGAGTGAGTGAGTGAGTGAGTGAGTGAGTGAGTGAGTGAGTGAGTGAGTGAGTGAGTGAGTGAGTTGTAGTGTTTAACGCCCGCTTTTACTACTACGGCACCGCAGGCGGTGACACTGATGCTACATGGAATGAAGATGGAGCACCGGTGGAATGAGATGGTGGGGGAAACCGGAGCACCTGGAGAAAACCTGCCCCGACGCCGCTTCGTCCACCACGAATACCACATGCGGGTCCCTGGGATCGAACCCGGGCTGCCTAGGTGGTAGGCGAGCGCGCTAACCGCTCGGCCACGTCGCCGCCTAGAGTGAGTGAGTGAGTGAGTGAGTGAGTGAGTGAGTGAGTGAGTGAGTGGGGTTTAAAGGTCCATCGACAGCTAGGTCATTAGGGCCCCAAGTCAAAAGGATAAGAAAAAAAAAAAAAACAGATAAAAACTCGCCACCACTTAACACTCAAAATTAAATATTAAAACAAGAAAACTAAAACAGTTGAAATGTAAAACTGATCTAAAAAGATAAGCTGAAAACAGTTAAAACATACAAACTGATCAAAAAAGGTAAGCAGATAAAAATGTAAAAATAAAACCACAAAATGAAATACCAGTTAAACTTTCATCAATATTTTTCCATGCTAGAGGTCTGTGTTACAATCTGTTCTTACAGTTTATGTTTTGCTTTTTCACACTTCATGTTGAGTTCTTTTTAAGAATCTTTAGTGTATTCATGGGTAACTGATTAAGATAGCTCAACTGTAAGGGCATCAATACGGATAGTCAAAATTAGTTTGAGTCCTGTGACATTAAATTCCTCTAGTACATATGTACACCCATGGACAAAAGAAAATGAGTCATGTCTAAAATGCCAAATTCATCTAAGTCCTACATAGTGCAGTGCCTTGTTTACACTATCAACCAATCTGGACATAAATAAAATTTTAAAATCCAAAGTAATACATAATAAACAACCAAATATTTAGAAAACAACATGGCTAAAACGATCATTAGGAAGATTTTGTTTTTAATCAAGTAGATCAAATAGAGAAAGTTATGTGAATGTAACGTATCAGATTTTTTTTATGCATTATACAACCCAGTGTGTTCAAAACAATCATAAAAGGATAGAATTTAAAGCATTATTAACTTAAGTTGTTCTAACATCTGGTATGTCTTTTCAGTTTTCTATTTGTTACATCTAGGTAAATGTATAATTTTAAGATCATGTTATTAGACCTCAGTCAGGATCTCCAATCACAGCATAAATTATGATATAATTATTATTTGATGTACCAGTGTTTAACTCTTTTTAATACTATATGTATATATTCAGAATTATTCTTCATAAATAAGAACAAATTATAAACTAAAAGCTCCACTTATCTTAATAATATTGCAAGATCTTCCAGAGCTGACATGTTTCAATTTGTCTCTAAGTTGTATTCAAAGCTTTGCAAATAAGCTGGATACAACTTGAAACATGTCAGCTCTGAAAAATCTTGCAATATTACTAAGACAAGTGAAGCTTTTAGTTTCTAATTTGTTCTTATTTTAGATTCTGTTGCTTCACTGTTAATAGTTTCAATTTTTCCTTAGTTATTTTTCTTTTTTCTTTCTAGTGACAAAATCTTAGTAACTAGTGTAAGGACATAGAAATGCTAAAAATAAGAAACATTAAATAAACATTAGTACAAAAAAGAATGCTAAAAAAATAAAGTTCTAATGTACAACTAATAAACAACAAACTTAATAATATAGAAAATAAATTAAAGAAAACAAACCATTATATAAATGTCAGTGTCTGGAAAGAGAAACTCATAAAGCCATTTAATGCAAGGCCTCTGGCAGTTGCTCACCATAGCTAAGGACACTGCTGAAGCAGAATCTGCTTCTTCGGACACTGTTGCTGCTGCTTTCCCATTAACAGCTTCTGGTTTCTTTTTGGGTTTCTTTGCTGCCTCAACTGGCTGCTTCCTCCACATGTAGTTTACAAATGTAAACTCAAGAAGGGCACAGAAAACAAATGCTGCAACATTTCAACATAAGTAATATCAGAAATGTACAAACATAATGATTCAGTGATAAAATACAAAATATTTTGTAAGAGATGAATGCTATGTAAATTATGATTGTTTAGGTCACATTTTGCACTTAAAATCAAACAAGGCAAAATAAAAAAGGCCACTCCATGATCAGTTTTGAGATTTTAATGGGGAAGTTAGCAAAATGTATTAAAATAGGAATTTTGAGTCAATTAATAACACTAAACAACACTCACTTTTAAATTTATCTGGTACATTCTAAAGTAAGAACAAATTAGAAACTAAAAACTTCACTTATCTTAGTAATGTTGTAAGTTCTTTTTGCAAAAACTGACTCAAGTTTCGAGTTGACTAGCTTTGTATATAGCTTTGAGAATGAGTTGGAGTCAGCTCGAAACTTGAGTTAGTTCTTGCAAAAAGAACTTGTAACATTACTAAGATAAGTGAAGCTTTTAGTTTCTAATTTGTTCTTACTTTAGAATCTTGTTGCTTCACTGTTAATAGCTTCATTTTCCTTAAATTCCTGGTACATGTTTCAGAGGCTAGCTTTCCCTCCATTATCAACTGGGCATCAACTGACCAATATGGGGAATACAGGAAATATGGAAGGTTTTACACAAAGAATGATTGCATTCATGGAACAGAATGGTAATTTAACCGCAGAAAGGTATTCTTCAGTGAGTGAAAAGCTCATGAGAGATTGACAAAAAGTGAAAGTGCTACTGGAATCTACAAGCATTCAAGGTGCTCTTTTCATGGCCCAAAAACAGGAAAGTTTGATAATTACTTCTTTGTCGGATTTCAGCATGGGCTGCAACCTGTTGACTTTTCAATCATGCTGATGTTTGGCCATAAACTGGAGGCCTGAGGAAGTCTTAACACAGTTTATGGTAAAATGTTGGCATGATTAAAAAAGCCAACAGGATGCAGCCCATACCAGAAGCAAAGAAAGAAGTAATGGACCAAAGCCATGGAAGTGTGCGTAATTATTTAAGTTTGATAACATTGACTACAGTTAAAAAGTACACATGATTCAACAGTATCATAAATATAAATAATAATTCAATAAATTTAAAGTCATGTTTTTATTTTTGTTTTTTAATTATTCTTTTCAATTTAGTGGAATAGGTGTTTATGGTCTCAGCATCCCTTTTGTTTCCCCTCGTTCCCCTCTCCTTTCTTGTCAACTATGAACTTGTAACTTGGTTGTGATTCAATAGGCTTGGATTCACTCTCTCTCCTGTTAGCATACACTAGTCACTGAAACTTAACACAAGTCTTAAATAATTTATTCTTTGCATAATGGTTGCACTCACATAATGGTCATATTGTATATTTTTACTTTATGAAGAAGTTCTTGTAACAGCAAACACAAAAAAGATTCAAATCTTTCAAAACCAAAGTCTGAGATTAATTACAGGTGCTATCAAAACCACACCAATAGCAGCTATGGAAATACTAACCAACCAATGCCCCATTGAATATGAAATAGAAAAAGCGGCTCTTATTCAACACGAAAAGTTGATCAGACTTCCATTCAATACATGGCACAAGAGAAATTTTGCACATACACTAAAGACTCAGGAGAGCTTTCTTTCCAAAATTCAAGACATCAAGAAGAATGTATACCTTCCTAATTCAAAGGAAAACTTCATATCTAAAGTCAATCCGACACAAACATTAGACATCACATATTATTTACACCTGACAAAAGAAGTTAAGAAAAGTGATACTCCAACTAGTGTTCTAAAATTATTGGCATTAGAGACAATCCATACTAGATTTCCAGAACACTAATGGCTCCATATCTATACTGATGGATCATTTATATCAAACCAAGATGGAGCAGGTGCTGGAGTCACATGTCACCTCTTTTCCTATTACAAATCTTTAAGTTATGGAACTACAAACTTTGATGGAGAAATTGAAGCAATTCGAATGGCCCTACAAAATCTTTTGTACAGAATTTCACATTTTCAGCAAGCAGTTATTCTCTCAGATTCCAGGGCAGCAATTATAGCAATTACTTCCAAGTTGTCACCAAAAAACCAAACAATAATAGAATGTTGGAAAATCCTTACCCACCTAACAGCACTTCAAAAACACCTAGTCTTCCAATGGATACCAGCTCACTGTGGACTGAGTGGTAATGACAAAGCTGATTTTCTTGCAAAAAAGGGTACCAGCTATGTGCAGAAGTCAATAGTTAATTTACCATTTTATGCAGCTAAAAGATTAGTCAACTCTGAATTCAAAATATTTTTCAATAATTTTTACTATGAAAAATCAAAAAATAAAAGATGGGAACTACCAAACATTCAAACAGTAATTCCTGAGTATCCTCGAAAAACAGCAGTTGCAACCTTCAGGTTGATTACAGGACATGATTGTTTCTGGCAAAACATTTAAACAGAATTGGGATATATTCTTCACCACTCTGTCCTCTATGTGATCTGCAAGAGGAAATGGATCGAGACCACCTTCAAATATGCCCAGCCACTTCTAATGCTCAATCCATCAGTGAAAAATAATGGAGAGCAAGAGGATTAATGACTTCATTGTCAGAAATCCAGCATTAGCTAACAACATAACAAGATGTTTACTGACATACATTCCTGATAAGAAAATACCCAGTATAACTCCTGAATCATACTCAGGGGTCTCCGTCTAGGGGATATGTGAATAGCGACCACAAGGTACCCAAGCTGAGCAGAACATTACTTCCACTTACTGGTGTTTTGCTCCTCACTGTAACTTTTCTATCTGACCTTACCTTGGTCATCTCTTGTTCTCTTCCGACCCCGATGCTATTAGGGTTCCCGAGGGCTAGGGAGTCTTTATTTTTCCAACCTCTCCATTTCTCTATAAAATCTTAACCCCTAACATGCTGACCTGTCATGGCATGTAATACATCCTCTGATTGGTGATCAGAGGATACGTTCCGTGAATTTATTTTGATAATTCTCCCGGTCAGGTCGGTGAGACCCGTAAACCAACGACAGGTGTGGTTCTCCAGACATTCTGGGATTGTGAGAGAGTGATGTGACCGCCAAAACATAAAAATATGGTGCTCTCTAAAAAGCGGTTACTATTACTGCTATTGCTCTCTTCAATAAATATTGGAGAGCAAGAGGATTAATGACTTCATTGTCAGAAATCCAGCATTAGCTAACAACAACTTTATGAAGAAAGCATAAAAGGTGCAACGATTATGTGATGAACTATGGTATTCTCCTTCCTGAAGACTATTTCTTCATATAGAGCTAAAACATAGCTGAAATCACCATTAAAATATTCCAAGATTAATAGGTCCCTGAATTCTGTAGCATTAAAACAATTGACTCAAATTCTATGTGCAAATTAAAAGTTTGGGTATTCAATGGTGAAGCTGCAAATCTACAGTTCCAGTGGAATTGTTATCATATTCTTTCTGCATCTTAAGCTTTTCTTTACGATAAAATATAAGACTACTACTTGTTTTGTATATAACCGGTACATACTGTTTGACATTGTCTATTGCTGTACTTGGCTTAATGACAATAAAATATTTATTTATTTATTATTACTCTGAGGTATTTCTTTATAAATAGTTTGAGAATCTGTTTAGTTTGCATACATTTCAACAAAACTGCAATAAAAAGCAAGTATTTAATATGCAATGAAACTTGTTTTTGCCCATATTGGAAAACTATATATTCAAAGTTTTGCAACTTTACTGTTCGAAGGACAGATAGTAAAACAAATATGAATATAACAAATCACATAGTCATTTATTTGAAGATGAACAATTTTGTATTGCATATGTGTTGCAGTTGTAGACTGTTGCATCCTATATCTATAATTGGACAGTGCAAAATCCTGAATGAGGAATTTCATAGCTTTTGTATTATCTGAACTTAGAGACAGCTTAGACATAGCTTTGAACCATGAACAAAGGAAGTTTAAAACTTATTTTAATTTAGTGGAATAATCATTTAATACGTTTGTCAGTATGTTTTACTATCTGTAAATATGACATTTTGGTTGAATAAAGGGAGATAATAATGTGTTGTTGCTAATGCTCTTTTAATTGGATTTTCTCCATTTTTTTATGAGCTTACCAATAATATTTACATAGTTGAACTAGAACACATTAATTTTTGAGATTGTAATACATTGGAGTATGTGGTCTCTATTCATTACTGTCTATGGGTTGATTAAGAGAATTGAAGATATTGATTCCTGAGCAGGTGGGCAGCCAGACGATCATGTCACACATATACACACATGTTGGGTCATATGAATAAGGCTGACCAGCACTGATATAGGCTCTGCAATGACATAGGAGGTGCACAGTTCGAAGCCTGTTTCTAATGTAGACAGGTTGATGTTGGGTTTATTGAAGAAATCTGAACGTACAAACATCTCACATTTCAAGTTGCTACATCGTCCAAGCCTGCATTTCTGGACAGGGGTTCCTATCTCAAAAGGGATCAATTTGCCATCTTGCACAACATCCTAAGCATTGTCAGTGTTTTTTTGGGACATTCTGTGTATATAATGTATAGTACACATGTACCTACATATTCAACAGGGCATTTAATTAAATTGTTAATACTGTTTGCCAAAAACTAACAAATTGGAAAGGAACTTTTAAAATTAATATCTAACATTAATACAAATATGGACTGTTTACAATGGGATACCTACTGCTAACAGCAACTTTGAAATTCATTCACAGAAAGGTTTACTACTTAACTTACCTGTGCATGTGCCCATCCAGACATCTATGGCCTTTACATAGCTCACTTGAGGAAGACCACTCTGAATTCCTAGAAAACAGTGTTTAATTAGTATACAGAATACATTCATTTTTTATTTTCTTACTATACCATTAATTATGCTATTACAGCTCACAGGTGGATAAATGTTATATGGTGTACAAGAGCATATCATATTTTGCTTCAAAACCTATAGCTCCAAACAAATGAACACAAATGTGTACTTATTCTATGACCTAATTTATTATGGAGTTGCTGCACTCGCAGCATCAGTCACATAAGGGAATATAACACTGAAATCTGGTAAAAAGCTTGGTGAAATAGACTGTAGGATTGTTCATTCATAAATAATATTCAAATTCCTGTAGGCACATCTACATAATTAGCCAGGTTTCTGTTCAATTCAAGATTTCCTTGTAAATTATTTTGCATTTTCATTCATGCATATACTTTGATATTCTTGTACATTGACATATTCTTATTTCCATTATATTGTATCAAGTATCTACCTTTAATGGTATTGTATGCATTACATTGTGTTTCAACATGGTATGCACCACAACTTAGTAAAATGCAAGGGAATCATGATTATTTACTGAGGCCTTTTTCACTTTCCCCTCCTTTCCCTCTTCAATGACAGCAGTATTCATGCTATTGGCTGGAATCAAAATGGATGTGTGGTATAGAAATATGGTGAGCTGAAGAAGGATGGGAGAAAATAGATATCTTAAAGGGTATTATTAAGTTAATATTGGCAGTGCCCCAAAATACAGTCAATATGGGTCTTAGGTTGGTACGTTTGTATAAGAAAAAAAAAGAGAGTGAGTGAGCCTTTGATCAAATGCTGTTTCGTGTACCATGTTTGTTCATTGTTAAATAAAGAGGAGATAAAGAAAATTGGGTAAATTTTTCTTGTATTCTCAACAATGGGGTCATTAATAGAAATGGGATAAGTTAGTGTGATGGAAAGAGTATTGAAATACTGGAATAGGTTAAGTCAGTACTCAGATGATAACATTTTGAAAAGTTGTTTATTATATCAAGAAAAGCATTTAAACTAGGATTGTTGGTTAAGTAAAATAAAAACTCTAAATAAGAGCTAGGTGAGGGGATGTATGGGAGCAAAGACATGCAACAGTAAATGCCTCCAGCACAAAAATTGTAATATTCATGTAGGTACTGCTGAACTTTACAAGGATTTACGAGTGAATATTTTACTGCAAATTGTGACAGCATAGAATATAAGCTATGCAACGGTGTTATCTACAATGTTCAACCATTGGCTGTACCTGGCCTCTTCTGTACTGTGATCATGTGACAGACTACCTCTTCCACTTCTTATAGTCCATATTTGCAACCTATTATTCCCCGTATAAAGGTTCACTCCTTATTAGTAACATATCTATGAGATTTCAGATTCCTATAATCATTACAGTCTATGCTCTGCCGAGTTGAATATTGCCATTTTAACTGTGTAGGGGGAACTGTAACCCCAAAATATTTAATTTAGAAAAAAAAATGGGGAAAAATTAAATTGTCGTGAAACTGATGCAATTTATGCTTCAGCTCAGAGGTGTTTAAAAGGAAAAATGCTATGGGAGCTACCTGAATGGTTCCATGAACATGGTTAATTTTATGAATGGTTTCTATTTAAAACATAAAATAAAGTTACTTTTGGTGAAACAGGACTTTAATTAGAGAAAGTCTTATCTGTTCCATGTTACATACGACACACTAATAAAGATCTCATCACTCTAACATGACCCAAAATAAAAAATTACGGTAACTGTAATCACCCACTAATGTGCTATGCTCTTACAGTAATCCATATGTGTTATAGTTGGGCCACTCTTTGTGTTTCCACTTTGGTTTCTTTGATTCTAGTTTTGCAGTAACTTGACACATAAATAAAGCAGTCGCTTTATAAGGAACTGGAAAGCCGAATTTTGGCCGAACTATAATTGTCTGACTTCTAAACATTGCATGTTTTGTAGACAACTTACTTCAGTAATTTTTTGGCTGAATTACAGGATAGTGTTTATCATAAAACTTTAGAACAATTTAAATTAACCAAGATTAAAAATTAATCTTTGTGTTTTACCTGAGCTCTGAGATGATACTGCAAGTAAAGTTGTTACTCCAAGAGTGGTACGTCCAGGAACTGAATCCACATCCATCCAGAAGGAGACCCAAGATATCACCACTATAAGGATGGTAGGGAGATAGCTCTGTACAAGATGGAAACCCACTGATCTACTTAGATGAAATTCTGCGACCAAACAGCTGTAGTTTCCTGTAGAGAGCAAAGAAAAAAATTATACTCATAAAATAAAGAGGTTGAATACTGAAAAATTATTTCAGTAATTAACAAGGAAGCAAAATTCTGTAATGTACTTTAAGAACTGTACTCAGCATTGTAACTTTTTCTGCAGGAGAATTTGATAAACTTAATTTTTTTGCGTAGAAGCAAAATGTAACATGAATTTTTTCTGGAGTTATGGAGGTTCAAAAACAATTTTATTTTTCATCTTAATCTGCATTATTCTTAACATAGTAATGAAAATTTAAACAGTGTTGCAATCATGATTTTATAATATTTATCACACATGTGGTTAACATCACTGGAGGACTGATGATTTAAATAAATCTTATAGGTACATTAACATTTATTTTTAAAGTTCTTCTAAAGATTTCTTATGCAAAAGACGATTTTTCCATCTACTTCCAATTAATTTTGGAAATTATTTGCTGAAACTGATTTTACATAAGTAGGTAATAATGTTACAATAATGTACATTTTGTACCTAGTCTTCCAATGGATACCAGCTCACTGTGGACTGAGTGGTAATGAGAAAGCTGATTTTCTTGCAAAAAAGGGTACCAGTGGTGTTCAAAAATCTATAGCTAATCTACCATTTTATGCAGCTAAAAGATTAGTCAACTCTGAATTCAAAAAAATTATTGCAAAATATTACTATGAAAAATCAAAGAATAAAAGATGGGAACTACCAAACATTCAAACAGTAATTCCTGAGTATCCTCGAAAAACAGCAGTTGCAACCTTCAGGTTGATTACAGGACATGATTGTCTGGCAAAACATTTAAACAGAATTGGGATATATTCTTCACCACTCTGTCCTCTATGTGATCTGCAAGAGGAAATGGATCGAGATCACCTTCAAATATGCCCGGCCACTTCTAATGCCCCATCCATCAGTGAAAAATATTGGAGAGCAAGAGGATTAATGACTTCGTCAGAAATCTAGCATTAGCTAACAACAACAACACAATTTGTGGGCTGAGATATATGGCTATTTATAATGCAGCAGTGAGTATATGGTATTGTAAGTGTGACATTAGTATAATATACTCTTGGGAGAAACAGAAGAATGGCTACTTAAAGTTTCAAATGGTACTGTTCAAATAAACAACAATGAATATTTTGCAAATTGTTAATCTCAAAAAAAAAAAAATTGTTTCCCCTCAAGAGAAGGGAAAAATGCTATTTACAGAAAATTCAAGATAATATCTAATTGGAGAGAAGTATGAGATAAATGTACATAATGCATTTTATTTAGTATTCTAATATCTCAAACCTATCAACATTTTTGAGAAAAAACAAAGTTTCTCTGTAAAGCAGCAGTAGATGGGAGGAGAACTTTCTGAAAATATTTGTCGCTTCTGTAAAAGGTGCTTAATTTATGAGTATATATGAAATTTGATATTTATTTTACTTTTCAGTCCCTTTCTCACTCTTGTGCTCAAACTTTCTCTTTTCCCTCACTCTTGTGCTCAAACTTTCTCTTTTCCCTCACTCTTGTGCTTGCTCTTTCTCTCTTACACACAACACACACACCCAACACACACACCCAACACACACACCCACACACCCACACACCCATACACCCCCACCCCCACCCACCCCCACACCTCCACCCCCCACCCCCACCCCCACCCCCACCCCCACACCCACACCCACACCCACACCCACACCCACACCCACACACACACACACACACACACACACACACACACACACACCTTTAAGTTAGGAGCAGGGCTATAGTGGTATATCTGTATTGTGGGAGCATCTTTTTATTTTTACTTTAAAAAATAAATGTTTTACTGGCAACTGAATAGCCAGCTCACACTTAGCAGAAATGGGATGTAGAGTGAGAAAACTAGTGTGACGTTGGGCTTGGCGCACAACAAAGGACGGTTGAGGGCAGGCTACCTCACACCACATACCAGACACAGCATGTATCAAAGGTGCTCAAGATCAGACTGCCTCTACCACTGTTATGAACAGGTGAGAATGAGCGCAGCACTACAAAGAGTTTTCAAGATTATTTGAGAAGCATCGGGCAGTTGACGTATTTTTAGAAGTTCCACAATAGGTAATATCTGAGAAAGGTCCACATTACATCATCCTTGCAATATAAGGAGGCTAAGCAATGAGCCTAGTAGTGCAGGTATAGACATGAATCACCGCAGCAGGCAGTGCTTTTGAGTTGGCAGTTTTTAATTTTAGCATGTGTATATGGATGTGTTAGCTGAGTGTGTACAGTCATTGTGAGAGATATGTGCCATCAAAAGGAAGATAGCAAAGCAGTTAGTGAGTGTTGAATGACTGTATCATCAGAGTCAGCTTGACTGAGAGACAGAGAAACTGAAGAAAGACAGAAAGGAGTGAAGTATACGGGAAGAAAACAGTTGTGAGTTGTAATATCACAAAGGACTGAAGACTGTTAATGTCAGCAAAAGGGAACTGTGTGTTTGTAAATACAATTAGAAGGATAATAAGCAAGAAAAAGAAACTGGACTGGACTTTGTCACACTATATGAAGTAGAGAATCTTCGCTACTAAATAATTTAAGCTTTATTGCTGACCAATCAGCTACCAGGCTTTTTTTTGTAGTATGTAACAGTAACTTTTACTACATAGGGCACTGCAGGCAGTGACACTGATGGTACATGGAATGAAGATGGAGCACCAGTGGAATGAGATGGTGGAGAAGCCAGAGAACCTGGAGCAAACCCGACCCAGTGTCATTTTGTCTACCAAAAATCCCACATGCAGTTGCCTGGGATCGAACCCAGGTCACTTTGGTGATAAGCAAATAGTCTAACTACTCGGCTACAGCATGGCTAGCTATCAGTTTTGCTTTATTTATAGTAATTGAGGAAGTGTAAATTATCAGTATTTATAATATCAGTAATAGTAATACTAATAAAAATAATAGGTAATAATAATTAATAACAGTACAACACAAATGCACAATTTGCTACTGAAGTGCCCTGGTAGTTTTTCTTTTATGACTACACTCTGTTCAAATATATAGAAGTAGAAAAAATAAAAGTGGAGTATATTACAAAAGAAATGGTTTAGTTGTATGTACATGCATCTGGAAAAATCAAACCTTGAAGTTAAAGTTAATTTTATCTTACTCTATGTTGTTACAATTTATCATTACTTGAATTAAATTATTCATATGCTGAACTTAAATTTATATTGTTATTACCAATTTGAAATGACTCTTGGCAGTCAGAAGCATCAATTTTCACAATCTCAAACTGTGGCATACGCAGATCTTTACCCATGATGATAGGATTCATAGTCTTCCATTCTAAGCTCAGCTCTTCTATTGTCTTGGAAACTGTAAAAACACACAGAGCAAAATAACTATACCTTTGTTCCTTTGTTTACATAACATTCAGATACATCAGATATAAATTTATCAACATCTCTTCATCATTTACATTATTTTATGGTTATACGTATTTAAGCAAAGGCTGCTTTGGAGGTTGTGAAACTCTTTGGAAAGTGTGGGTTCAAATTCCTCATACCTGCCAATCTGTGTTTCCCAGACAAGGGTATTCAATGAATTGCATAAGCAGATGGCATAGGAAGCTGACTATATATCTAGGTCATCTGCCCAAACATCACTGAATACATGTCCCAAAAATATCAGAGAAGGAATTCCACAATTCTAAAAGATGTTATCAATAAATGAATTAAAAACAAATTAGATTGCACAAAAGATGGCTGTGCAAATTAGCCCATCTATGAGAAAAATATCCAAGCAGATGTTACTGGTAGGTAACTATGCAACTAATCCATCTGGCTAGTAGGCATTGAGCCAGATATACCAACTAAAGAATCTGCTGATGCCATTGAATGTAATCATATTAGTTAAAACAACATTAAATACCCAAACCTCTTTCTCTTAATCAAAATTACAAAAACAAGTGATAAAATTAGTAGCAATAACTAGTTTTTAAACATTTTTTATTTAAATGACAAGTGAATTATAAATTTGGATCAAAATTGTGTGAAGGTTACAAGTATAATAAATTATAAATAATTATATCTTATCAATGAATACAGGGACAAGAAATGTCATAAATCAATGGAAAAAACAATGATGGTGGGTGATGGTGGGTGGTGGTGGGGGTGGTGGCGGTAGCAGTGGTGGTGATGATAAATATTTATTGATAAAATCCTAACAGAAATTGATCATAGATCAGTATTAAACAAATACACTTGTGTAAAAAGTGAGAAACAATGTCAATATTGCTTACAAACTGTGCATCACTATTTTAAGGTGGATAGATATAAAAGTTTTTGATGTACTATTTTGCATATGACCTACAAGTGAATGTAGGTCACTTTTGTCAAAATCAAGTACTGTCATAAACTGCACTTTTGTCAACATAAACAATTATAGCATACCTAATTTTCCCAGCAAGTAAAGCAAATATGGGATACAAATGAACATCATATTTACCTACTTATAAAAGATGTGTGAAGTTTTAGTTACCAATATTTATTAATATTTGTTGAATTAAAAATACATAATAAAAGTACAGTTATTAGGCATTTTAAAAACAGTCATCTCCATCTTTTAATAATCATTTGTGATGCTCTAATCAAAATAACATGTTAATTGCTTGAAAATAATGTAGTAATTATATGCCAGTTCCTGATTATATAAATAAGTCATCTGTATGTATACTTACAACTGGCAACCTCCATGGTACACACTTGACTATCTAGTGGAAACTTTGAAAGGTCCATCATGCAGGAAAAAGTCAGTTTTAGTCTGAAACAAAGTTAATTTAATGAATAAAATAATCAGTCTCTCTTTAATATCGAGCATTTTAAGGTTTAGCTTTAAGTTTTTAACATAATCTACCTAGCCAAATAAGGATGAATAATAATAGACTTAGGTACACATTTTTCAAGCATATATACGAAAGTAAGAACGGTAACCATTGGATGCAACGGACAAGGAAAAACTTAAAATCTTCGAAATTCTGTATTAACTTTCTTAACTTTACTCTACAGTGTATTATTTCTTCTGTTAACTCCATTTAATTTAAGTTGGTAAAAGAGAGAAACAACTACAATTTGAGCAAAAGAAAGAAGAAATAATCACAGTGACAGGATGAAGAAATATTGGGAAGATAGAAAAGAAAACGAAAAGAAGTGAACATAAATACAGTGGCCTGAAACCAAGGAAAAAGTAATAACAACAATAATCACAATAAAATAGCAATATTAATAATAACGATAATAATAACAATCATTATCATCATAATTAATAAAGTACATAGCAAAAGTGTCATCATACAAGAAGGCTAAAGAATTATATTTAATAGCTTGAATTTGCGAAGCACAATTCAGAAGCAGTCCAAAGGAATTACTAGTTTGCACAAGATGTTTTGCTACACGTGACAATCACGTAAGCGCCTGAAGGTATCGGCAACTTCTTCACCTTCTCTGTTTGACGGGGAAGTAATGATTCGGTCCTGTGTTTTAGTAACGAAAATTCAGAGCTGGCCTTATGTACAATTACATTTCTATACATTATGAATTTTATTGTCTTGTGATTAGTAACTATGTTATTTTCACAGAATTATTGATGTTTTGGAATTACTACTCTCATTATAACAGGGAATTTCAACATTATTAGAAGTATATCACAAACAGTTGTATTCTATCCAAAAATTTGATATTGAAATTTCACTGGAAGTACATGTTTTGAAGTCCCCTGAATCCAGAAAAGTCTTTCTGGAAAAAAAGGTCAACAGCCCAATATGATTATAGAAGTTCAAGGGATATACAAATGAAACAATCTAGAGCCCAGAATCGATTCCCAACTGGAGGGTGGAAATTCATTATGCAGTAAATTTTTCAACTATATTGCATAGTTAGAGTTTTAGTTAAGGCTTTTATAACAACCGGCAAACATATTTTAAGAAATCTGATGTGTGCATTCAATGCCTTTCTTTACTTCTGTAAAAAGTATTCTTGGAATGCTTGTTCTTCTATCTACTTTATGTTAATCGATATAAATATTTGTAGAGATGATTTTATTATGTATTTCCTTATAGATACAATAACAGTGGCTTAAGCGACATTCAAATCCTTTAAGAGCTGTTGCTATATGAAGGCTTTGACATTTCCTTTTCTTTGTATGACCAGGGCATAAAAAACGAACAACGACTTCCTGCTTGTGGAAAGTATAAGCATTTGAAAATTAAAACCAATAAAAACAAATATCTCACAAATGGTTATCTCCACAAAAATTTCCTTTAGTACAAATCAGATGTTTTAGTGAGATATATCTTTTGTATAGTAAGATTTTTTCTATATTGCAGCTCACAGTTATGCAAAAGTCAGTCATAATGAAGAGGACTTCAAAGACTATTCCTAGAAATTTTAAAATATACAATCCATTTGTCTAAAATTATTTGAAACACATGATACTTTAATAAAAACCGATAGAGCCTTTTTAGAGAGAATTAAACATTTCGAAGTGTTTCATGTAAAGGGCAGCTTGGAGTGAAAGATTTCCTTGAAAATCTTCGTGTCGCATTATTAAAAGATGCTGAGTTTAAATACCAAGTTTGATATTTAAGCGACTTTTCGTTCTTCAGTTATGTTGTTCACAAACTCACACGCACGCGCAGATGTACAGAAACACACGGACGTTTTATAAAAATGACTTTTTGTATCCAAGGGACCTCAAAACCTGTACTATCATATGAAATATCCGTATAGAATTTTTGGTGAAATGCAATACCTTCTGTATACGTGATAGGGTAGGTAAGTAAAACGTATAATATTGTTGCTAAAAACCTGAAAATCTTCTTAGGTGTGGTTGTAATGATTGTTTAAAGAAAAGCTTACATTTGCCGTGATATGCCTCTTAAGCATATATGTGTAGTATTTATAAGAAGGTATTGTGACGCTGGGCTCGTGGACAACAAAGGACCCCATACCACGCACCAGGCGCGGCGCGTTATCAAGAGGCTCACGGTAAAGCTTCTCCACACACACGCTACTGTTGTGTGTACGTGACTAACAACAATCGAAGCGGCTACACAAAAGCGACTTTTTACGGAGCCTTCGAGAGAGATGTCGTTACGTCATCGCGGCGTGTTTGAAGGGGCTCACGAAACGTTCGTGTGGCGTCATCCCCTCTATATAAGGAGGTAAGGAACAGCAGTGAGTGAGCTTACGGTTATGGACATAAGTGGGCCAGTGTGTCAGTCGTGCGAGACACCTGTGTGTGTGTGTGTGTCGTCGTGAAAGATACCTCGGCCGTCACGAAGAAGATTGTAACAGGCGTCCAGTGATATTAACTCGTGTTAGCGTATAAAACAAAAAGTGAAGAAAGACACTGAAAGGACTGAGGAAGGTTACGAGAAATAAAAGGTGTGGGTTGTGATAGTACAAAAGACTGTGCTAACGATGAGAGGAAAAATGTATTTATGATAACATTTTAGAAGACAAGTACATGGGTAACCGAGCTTCGCTCGGCCCCCCCCCCCCAAATTTTTTTTTCTCGAAATCTTGTTTTTGGGAGAAGATACTTATTGAGATAAACTTGAAAAGCAAAACGTTAACTGAATAACATTTTTTGTCGCAATTGTTAAGTCATTTCCGAGATAAGAGATATAGTGATACATATGAATATTTTATAAGCACAATCATTTAAGCCGTAAAATGTAATACGTTGTACTTCTATTTCAAACATATAGACGGGAGCTGTAATACATAAACTAATAATGCTAGGTCAACTTTCTTACTACATTCTAATAGCCCTGGAAGAGAAATTTAAAACGCTAGCTCGTTTGCTGAAATCGATTAACAGAGAAATTATGGCCAAAATAAAGTTTCAACTAATTGTGACTGTTACGCGTAGACTAATAGAGCTAAGTCAACTCTCTTTAGGTTTTCTGAAAGCTCTTAGCGTGACATTTAATATCCTAGCTTGTTTGTTGAAATTGGCCCATTAACAGAGAAATTATGGCCAAAAACTTAACAAAACCCTTTCTGAATACAACATTGGTTTGAAATCGTTAGAGCCGTTTCCAAGTTGCGCGGAATATATTTATATATATACAAGAATTGCCCGTTTAAGTATATAAGATAAAGTGATTGAGAAGTAACCGCATGGAGTTGTCATTTGTCACAGTATATAAATGGAATGATCCAGATAATTATAATTCCAATGATTTTCTGAAATAAGTAGAATATGGTGAGTTAACAGCCTGGGCTGACCACTTAATATTCCTTGTGTTTAATTATTATAAAAAGCATAGTACAAATAAATAGGTATCTTTTTATATCATGTAGGATGCAAGAAGTGAAAGAATTTTGGAACAGCTGCTGGTTTTCTGTAGCCGAGATAATTTAAGGAAATAGTATTAGATTTTGTAGCAGTTTTTTGTATAGCGCTTATGATATACAAAATATATCAAAGTTACAAAATCCATTAATAGCAAAGGGTTAAGAATATGTACCACAGGTGAAGGGATGCCAGTCGGGAAAGGCACTACCGAGGGTCATTAGCGAACGTCCCAAACATTAAGGTAAACGAGATACAATTAGTTTTGGCAAGGTCTTCAACATAAAGAAAAGGAGCCTGCTATTGTAGTTTTAGAAAGTATCGAAAACCCGAGGGGTTTCGCCAGAGGGCAAAGTCTTCACTTAATGAAGTGAGGGCCATTATGGATGTTTGGGAAGCTAAAAGGATATAATGACTGAGGGACAGTAGGAGAGAGACATCGTTACGAGGGAGGTATACATGTAAGCAATACGGTGAAAGTTCGTTCCAACGGTTACGTGAGACTGCATATTTTATTTTATTTAAAATTGTTCAGCAAAGCTTAAACGTGTAAAAATAAAACAAATAAAGTGTTCTAACAAAATTACAATGTCGCTCTCTGTAACCACCACGGATCCCCGAGATTAAGACTCATGTGTGAGCAGCCGTAGGCACCCATAATAAGAAGCAGTCAATCGAGTGACATAAAAATGCTTCAATTTAGTAGGTTAAATATTTATTTTTGAGTACATATATTTAAGTTTATTTTATTTTAAATAAAGGTTACGTAAATAAAATAAGTAAGACGTGCATATGTTTCAGTGTATTTTAAAAACTCGGATTTGATTCTTTTTACATTTATTTAAAATAAATAGTACTGATTATTGCGAATTAATATTTCAGAAAATGACTAGTTTCCGAAAAATCTCTTCCTACCAGTTACAACACAATAGCAAAAAGCCGTGTTCCCCGGTTAGTAGAGTGAAATATTCCGGTTGGCAGCAGGTGCAGTGGTAAGAGTGGAAGATGATGGGCTGTGAGAATGTAAACAGCATGGAATATTGAAAAGCTCCTCTTCTCTGCAGAAATGTTTTTGTAAAGAAAATCACTTTACCACAGTGGGTGGTAAGGAAAATGAAAACCCAGAGTTGATTCAAGTAATGTATTCCCCAGCTCAGCATCTCCTTTTTGGCTTTGTTGCGTCTGTTTTTGCCTTTGATAGCTTTCAAAATACCGGAATAATAGAAATCCGTTGAGAAGAAGCTACACCACACAGTTCCTTCATTTCGGAATGTGGTTCCTGATTAAGTTGAAACTACTTGGATTACATTTCATATAATTCGTGGGTCCCGTCGTTCCGATATCCCTATAATTAAATTGCCAGAGGGCTTACGAGTTATTTGCTGGGTCTTCTCTTGGGAAAGGGTAAAAAAGGAAAAGAAAAGGAAAAGGGAGCTTACAATGTCCACTATCGTGATAAAATGGGTCGCACAAAAGCAGCTCTCATAGGGTCATGTTCTATTATTCACGTACTAATAGTTGGTGAAATGCGTATTAAGTAGCAAGCATGAAAACATTCTGGTTTTTACTTTCTCTACCATGTATAGTAAGTAGGGGAAGTATTGTATTCCACCAAAAAATTCGATGTCGAGATTTCACCGAAATATATGCTTTTGGATAACGGAAAAAAAAAAAAAATTAGAAAAAGATCCATATGTGCGTATGTGTGAGTGTGAGTGTGTGTGTGTGTGTCTGTGTGTCTGTGTGTCTGTGTGTGTGTGTGTGTGTGTGTGTGTGTGTGTGTGTGTGTGTGTGTGTGTGTGTGTGTGTGTGTTTTCTGTCTGTGAACAGCATAACTTGGCTAAAAGCCAAAGTAGGTACTTAAGGATGCGACACTAAGATTTTCAAGAAAATTTCTCCGCCCTGAACTACCCTTTACATGGAACATTTTTTGAAAATTTTGATTTTCTCGAAAATGTTTCTAATGATTTCGATTAAGTTACCACAGGTTTAATACATTTTTATGGCAAATGAATGTATGTTTTGAATTTTCTGGCTATAGCCCACATGGATCAGTTTACTCTTGACGACTTTTGCATAACTGGTAAACCGTAAGAGATAGACCAAATATTACGGGACAAAACTGTAGATCTTGTTAAAAAACACAATTTATGTGCAAAATCGGTTTTTTTTTTTTTTTTTTTTTTTTTTTTTTTTTTTTTTTTTTTTTTTGTGGAGTGAACCATTTCCGAGAAATTCCTTGTTACATGTGTAAGTTTTGCAGCACTTAAACATTTGCAGAAATTATCTTTTCGCTAATTTTCTTGTAGATGCAAGGGTAATGTGGGACTGCAGGAGGGTTTGAGCGATAGTCAAATCTTTTAAAGTTGTTTTCTATATGAAGACTTTGAAATCCCATTCTCTTTACACGGCCAAGAGATAAAACTTTTGTCAAGTGGAAGACAGTTATTCACATTTTTATCTCTACTGTGAAGATAGAGGAGTAAAGTGTTTAAGAATAGTTAATACAAGAATAGAGGAAGTTATGTGAGTGCAACACATCAGATTTTTACTTTCTCTAATACATACTTAGTGCAAGTAAAGGAAATATTGTATTCTACCCAAAAATATTTCCGCCAAAATACCCTTTTGAGACTCCGTAAATCGAAGACAATATTTAAACAAATATCTGTGCATGTATGCGTGTGCGTGTATTTTGTCTTTCCCTCTATGAACAGCGTAATACAAAAAGAAAAAGTGGTTAATTTTAAACTGGGTATTTAAGGCCATCTTTGAGGTATGCGACGCAAAGATTAAAAAAATGTCTCCCCATCGCAACTACCCTTCACATGGAACATTTTTTCAAAAAGTTTAGTTTTCTCGAAAAATGGTTCAAGTGTTTTATTTAAATTACCACACGTTTAAGACAGGGGTCTGATAATCTGTACCGGTTGATGATATGACGTAATATAATCCCCGCTCCTTCAAACAACAGGCGTTCAAACGTAAGCAACCAGCGGCGTACACCGCATCGATACGACATGGCTCTTTTGAGACCATGAAAACGCAAAGTAACCTTTCTGCATAAATATGTAAGTATGTTAGGAAGGTTAAAAGCTCTCACGAAGACTAAGGGTTTTAATAACTTCAACGCAATGAACCATGATTTTCAACTTTTTACAAATATTTTCAAGTGGACATTTGTACAGTAAAACCGCAAATGATAGGTGTCCCCTTCATCCTATGTGCTGGTCATTTAGCCAAGTTGAGAACACGCGTTGCCACAGAAAGTAAACTTTGCATGACATTTTTACTTTAAATTGTAGCAAAATGCATTATAATTAAAATGAAAATACATTATATCATTGTTCACACAATGTTTGCGCGACAGTTAGTGAAATTATAAACCATTTATGTCTATTCGCCAAGAAGCTAGATGGCTCCAAATATCTGACATACAACTTTTTTTTTCCGGCGAAATGGTATTATATTGAAAATAATTGTATTGGGCATATTTGCTACACTTATCACGTAGGATACCTGGTTAACTTCTTTTTGTATAATCATGTCCTCTGTGGGATGCTTAGTATTAGAAATAATAGCTTCTGATAGAGTGGAATTATTTCTCTTATAATAATTTTTCTCTGAGGTTTATGAAAAAAGCTCTTTCATTAAACATTAATCTGTATTATGGTTTAATTCTGGTGGTTATGGCACAAACTACAATGACAATTTAACAAACAGAAACTGGGAGTTACATCAATAATGTAGCTCGACTACTTTGTTTGCTGCAAATTTCGTTTGCAGCAAATCACAAAATGTTGCCTATTACTGTCTGAACGAATATATTCAAGTTACCTACACTCTGCTACAGACACACAGAGAAGTATCTGCATCTGATATAACCTACAAACTGAAATTCAACACTAAAGCTTACACTCCAGCAGAATGGATATTCAGCCCAGGATATTACAGCTGCTTTGAGAAGAGCCGAAGAAATGAGGAAATCCAAACGGTCACTCTGGAGAAAGATAAGCCAACCCCAATAGCCTGCATACCGTCCACCGGCAATTTTTTCAGAAAGATAAGCAGATAGCTCCACAAATATGGCATCAAAACCATCTACAAGCTGCCCCCAAAATCAGAAACTTGGTCAGGCTAATAAAAGCCAACTTTGGTCTAAGGGTACTTCATTTCTATCACATTCCTTGTGAATGCAGCCACATACGTTAGTGTAAACCCAGGCTCGTGCAACGCTGCGCTGAACATTGCATTGATAAAGGCCATAGGATCGATTTCAACAAGACAAAGATAAAGACGAAATGTTTGAACTGGTGAGAAAGAAGGGTAGGAGAAGCCTTAGCCATCTCTTCTTCTTCAATTCAAACAGTAGGCATGAGTCTGTTCCAACTTCATAGTGTATCTATCAAACGCTTCCTAGGTCTTCCCGGATGTCTTCTCCCTTGATGTCTATAGGACATCATTCTTCTATGGATCCTTTCTAGTGCCATTCCATATAATGTTATGCACACCGATTCCTAAAGTTTATGTTTCCTTCTAAGAAAATATTTTCAGTTTTCTTATTTTGCTATTTCTAAATGTATCCAACCCGTAAATTTTTACTGTCAGCTGCAGTCATCGCCCATGTTTCTGATCCAAAAAATAAAGCTGGTACGGCCATTACTTTATATAATTTTAATTTTTGTTTTACTTCTTACGTTATTCTTCAGATTTCTGCTTATTGTGTCACACATATGTTGAAACATGATAAGCTTTTTATTGACAAGTTTGTTTTTATAGTCACGTGAGATGAGTATCTAAATATTTAAACTTGTTACGTGTTTCAGAGGAGTGTCACAAGGCAACTAGAATAGAGAGGTAAGCCATTCCGGCGAATCGCGCTGCTATTGGCTGTCACTCATTACGTTTACCGCGATAGTTAAAGCACTGCATTGGTTTGTGCTATTGCCCAGTATAAAACGTCGCATAAATGTAAAAACAGACGGAATATTTCATTAAGTTTAAGGGAATAACAAGCCCTGCGTGCTACAATAACATTTTCCTCTTGTCATAGGACATATATCAGCACGAGATCGCCGATGTGAAGACGGGCGGTACGAAAGAGAGCATTATCTAATTTATCAGCTTTATCTCCAAAGAAATCTAAAGTTGAACAGTCAGCAAATATGTTAATATCATATGTCGTATAAATTAAAAAATTATAATCTGGTTATTATTATTATTATTATTATTATTATTATTATTATTATTATTATTATTATTATTATTATTATTATTATTATTATTATTATTATTATTATTATTATTATTATTATTATTATTATTATTATTATTATTATTATTAGTATTATTATTATTATTTAAATATCGTCGTAATTATCTTTATCATTATACTTAGACAACATCTCTAATCCCCAAATGTATAAAACAAGTTCGAAATTAATTACATAAAGAAATACTGTGTTAAGAATACGAATATTTATTAATTACCAGCACATTGTCCTTGCTGGTACTTGCCACAGCAGTCTCACGTGTCCTCATGCCAATTTGGAATCTTTGTGAAGGCACAGCATCGCTTTTTAATTCTCTTCTTAATGCCAATCCTAGAAGCTGGTGTTTTAAATCCCGTTCGTAATCTTCGGGAAGGAAATGAACTGAATAAATGCTTGCATTATTGACATTAATTGGATCAGCCCTTTTACACCGAGACACCCATTCACGCTGTAATGTTACATCCTTAGGAAATTTATGATAAACTACATCCGTAGTTTTATATGAAGCATATTTACACGCAGCAACAGAGCAATGGTTTCTAGTTTTACTCATTGTACTTACTACAGAAGCTCCACCATCAGGAATAGATACTGGATAACTGCATTGTGTTGTTTATTTTAACAGATAGGCCTGGGATTGGGATATTAACAATGTGCTTCATGTTGTAAAAGTACCCTTGTTTCACTTGGTCCCGTGTATTCCGAACCTCGCGTGTATTCCCAATGACGTCACACTACTCCGGTACTGTTTGCGCGGGAAGGCGATGCCCTGGGAGTGTCATTTAAAACAAATGTCCTTACACTGTAGTTCCCTTGAAATATCATTGTTTTGGTTTTACTTACTGAATCTTAAAATTATACTTTTCACACCTTTCAGTAATTTATATACTGTTTTCTGCAGTTCACTCTCAGATTTCCTTACAAAATTTGATCATCAGTGAACAACATAATATTGTGTGCTATATAAACTCATCCATAAAATTCAAGCTTCCACTCTCCTACTAATGATCTATATAGATTAAAAACAAAGCGGGGGACAAACTACACCCTCGTCTTATTGGAATTTCTTCACTTTGTTTTCCATTGCCAATGTTTAACTATTCAATGGAGCTTTTAGTCTAGTTAAGAAGTGGATTACAACATACCTCCACAAAGTTTATAAAGTTTTAAAGATCGTTGTGTAAAACCACAGTTATTAATTGAGGTTGCGAATTTACAAATAAACATACTTTTATATAGAGAATTTGACATGACATTTTCATCTCTCCTACGTGCTCTGCTGCATGTCAGTACTTGTGAATAACATTAGATGTATGCGAAACCGTAACGCCCTCAATGAAATAAAGAATACATTAATGAAAAATAAACTTTAAAGCCCCCTCAGTCTCTGTATATGTGTAAAGTCAAACGTGCGTTAGAGAAGTTCCTTTATACCGCCACTGCGGCTTTCATACCACCTCCTTCGTATCGTACATCATGTGCATCCCGGATTGCGTTCCCTGACATCACAATTCGAGCAATCCCGATGAACAATTTGCCGACCTGCACTGGAGGGTTAACGCGGGCGCGTGCTTTTTGTATTCAGGGGAAATGCATATTTCTACTGAAACCTATATTGAATTTTTGTGTGGAATGCAATACTTTCTTTTTGATAAGCAGCAGGGAAGGTAAAAATCATAATAAAATCAATTTATTCCTTCAAATAAATACAATTCTTTCTACAATGGAATATTTGTGACTACAATCCTGCTCATAATCTGCGAAATGCGTTGAAAGCCAGGACTGCTAACATCTGGAGGTTCTCCGTGATTTAACTGCTCGCTAGAAGTCAAACTGAAGGTGATATGACAGTGAAGTTCGAAGCGATTCAGGTTGATTGACGTGAAAAGCTTGGAGTGATTCGAGATGGTTGTCAGTGAAAGCTTTGAAGTGCGATCAGTTTCAGTTACCTCCAGTCACTGCTTCGCGAGCAGATCGATTACACGAATGATTTTTCTATAACAAATCACTGTTACGATGCAAGAAATGCTATACACTACACAATTCGAGTTATTTATGGACCGTATATGTATTCCGAAACACAGTTTAATGCAGTAAATAATATTGCCCACTCGCCTACCACCTAGGCGGGCCGGGTTCGATCCCAGGGACTCGCATGTGGTATTCGTGATGGACGAAGCGGCATTTGGGCGGGTTTTCTCCTGCTTCTCCGGTTTCCCCCGCCACTCATTCCACCAATTACTTCATTATCACCTTTCCAATAATCAATTTCACCTGCATTTTATATCACCCTCTTCCTCACTATCATACTTGGTGCTGGGCTGACCACCCGCTTCCAGGTCTTCACTCTGTTCGGTCCAGTAGTTCCTCTGCACCCCGGCAGGCGTCTGACCATAGGCACTGGTTTGTAAGTCCTAGGGGGTGTAAACTCTACATAAGGGGAGGATAATCAGGGAAATAAATGAATAAATAACATTGCATCTAAAAGTAGTTTTAAGCCCTTTAAGATGCAACCGTTGACGACGTTTGAATTACACGCATATCTATCATACATATCATCATTCTTGTGCTCTTTCTGCCTGTAACGAGATAGAACTCAAAGCCACATCGTCTCAATTCTGCAGCTCTCTTCAACTGCTAGTTAACGACAATCACCCTTCACTTTGTAAGCATGCGATACTTTGTTGTGTGTCCCTCGCATCGTTCACCAGCTGACTCACCCATTTTACAAATGTTGGAATGTAACTTCGTGGTTACCGTTTCCAGATATTTCTGGTATAGGGCATGACTCTAGGACAACTTGCGGGCTCAACCCGGTTCTTCTCCCGTTCCTTGGTTCGTACTCCTAAGGGGGTGCGAGACTCAGAAACCGGTTCCCCCCTCTTGGGCTCAGAAACGAAAAGTCGGTTAAAAATCAAAGCTGGTATTTAATTTTAATGTCTTTTAAGAATGAGACACGAAGATTTTGAAGAAAATTCCTCCATCTAAACTGCCCTTTACAAGGAACATTTTTCGAAAATTTTGATTTTCTCGAAAATGGCTCTAACGGTTTTGATTAAAATGCCATATGTTTAGGACATTTTTATGACAAATGAAATGTATACTTTCAAATTTCTGGCTATAACCCATGCAGTCTTGTTTGCTCTTGATGGCTTTTGCATAACTGGTAAACCGTAACAGATAGACCAAATTTTATCGTCCAAAAATGTAGATCTTGCTAAAACACAATTTATCTCCAAATAAAAGTTTTGTAGAGTGAACCATTTTGGAGATATTCCTTGTTATATGTGTGAGTTTTGCAAAACAAAACTTTCGTCAAATTGAACATTTTATTCATATTTTTTTTTTTAAATATATTAGCCCTACAAGAGAACGGAATTTAAAAGCTTTGAATGATTTGACTATCGCTCAAAGCCAACTGTATTCGATATGCCCCTTGCACCTGCAAGATAATTTCTGCAAATGTTTATCTCAACTAATACGAATAAGATATAGGTAAAATAGTTTGTAAGAATGGTTACACATGTTTATTTTTCTGATATACACTAGTGATTTGTACGATTTTACAACTGAGATTAAAAGAAATTAGCTGCGAGTAGACATAGCATGAACAACATTAGAGATAAGTTGGCAACGTAAGCAGCACAACAACGTTTGCGAGGAAGTTTACAGAACTCCGGTTACACTAAGTGGGATGTCTCTACTCTACCCTTAGTTCCCTGAGACCATGAGCTGATGGTCAGACAGTATACTGGGCTTATCGCATATTCAGTAATTAACTTATCCAGATCTAGCTGCTGCGGCTATGTTGCACCACGGGCATGTTTTATTCAGTTTGTTGCCGAGTGCTTCGCCATGAGCGCTAATTGGCGGTTTCTCCAAGCTGCCCTATGACGAGTGCGTGTATGATTTTTCCGCTCTTCTGGTGCACACATCAGCAACATAGAGATCCGCTCATGGCCTGGCATATCTTTTTACGAAAGACTTGTTGGGTCTTCTACCAGCTTCACCAATTTCACCTATCCTCTTATATTACATACTTTTAAGGCCTAGGCCGGTAGCATTTTCATGCCTTTAAACTTAATATTTTGATTAATACAAATAAACATCTAATAAAAACTGCTCGTTGATTTTTACCATCTCAATAGTTGTTCTCTTGTTTATTTTTAATAAAGCACTGGAATCAGTCCAACTTTCTTGTAATGACAATCGAAGATATTATGCAGAGTCACTATACCTTAATACACGTTCCGTCAGATAAACAGGGTAGGCCGTGCTCAAAGCATAATTACCTAAAGTAATCATGGCAGCTAAGTTAAATTTGAAATCGAAAAAAAATTGGGAAGTAGGCTGTACTTCTCTTATACCTGAAAAATCTAGAGATATAACAAAGATGCTATAGTTAATGTATTAAGTTCAACCATCAAGACACCATGGAAAGATGAATGTTATATTTCAAGGTTAGCATTTCACATTTCATTCATACGCCATGTTAAATTACTAATTATCTCCCAAAAAGTGTATGCAATACACGTGTGTTAAGTGTTTTTACTAATCCTCGGAAATTGAAAAGACTCGACTGCGTCTGTATCTTCAAACTTTTTCTCGGTCCAGTAAAAATCACTTACAATCCTTACATCGCAATATGCTATTGTAGGAAATGAGCTTTAAAACTTTGATATCAAACTTGGGTACATTTTTAACTAGCTAAAAGTAGTAGTAGTTTAAAGTATTGTGACAAAGTCGGCGAAATGCGAAGTCAGTTTACTTTTCTAATCCTTTATTTTACTCTAAATCTTACTACAAATGCACAATTTCCTGCTCATTGCTAACACAGTTTATAGTTTCCTCTACTATTACAATTCACATCTGTTCTTCCAATAACCTTTCTCAGTCTTTCAATGTCTTTCTCCAGTTTCATTGTCTCTTATATCTTTACTATTATGATACAATCACTCGACGACAAATACATGCTCACTGACAGGCTGGCCGATGCACTCTTATAGCTAAAACTAACTGTACACGACGACTTAAACTATCATTCACTCAACCCTAAACACTGACGCCAACGAAAACTGCTCACTGTCTGTCCTATTTATACTGGAGCAGGCGTGACGTAACTTCCTCCTAGTTCTTTCCATTGGACGTGTGCATAACTCAGCAACGAAGTAGCCAGAAGTTTAGTGTTATCGCTGTTCGATCACATAGACACAGTCGCTAGTTGTCCTGTAGCCCTGGACCTCCTCCACACTTCGCCGTCATTATTACAGTCATGCACACACCAAACCGCTCGTCAAATGGCCAAATGTCACACTATTATTTTTCAAAATACACTAAAATATTTTCTACATGCAATTATATATGCTTTTTTTAAGATACACTTTTTGAAAATTTTAGTTTGTGCCTACTCTCTTAATGCATAGTGGGGGAAATCTTTGGAAGATAGTTTTGTCTTTATTCTCCTTTGCTTTATAGATTTTTTTTTTTTTTTGGGGGGGGGGAGGGCAGTATTTTCCTTGAATTATCCTTGTCATTTCCTGCTACTTGTGCCTCCGTTTTAAAAACTTAAAATGTGATTAAACACAGCTATTATAATGTAATCTTAAAATATGGTTTTCTAAAACCTGAGAGTTTACCTGAGCATATAAAGAATCTCTCCATCAGGATTAATCCTGACCAGGACATTCGGCACCGTCACGTACTGGAACTCTGCATGTTTCGCGTTAGGGAAGTACACCTCGGGCTTCCAAATGGCCTTCACCAGATTAGGATCGTTCAAGTCGAGGGCTTCGGTTATCTCAGCGTGCTTCAGCCTCTCGTCTTGCCATTTCTGTCTCAGATACAGGTCAACCTCGTAGTCCTGTAACAGTCACAAAAGAATTGGTGCTTTACTATGCGATCCGTACTTTCAGCGTGGACAATGAATATTTTTAAAATTACATTCATGGTCAAACAAAGGAAATGACATTCTCTGGGAACTTACCATTACCTTTCATTTAGTGACAATTATAACTGCTCAATGTTTAACTCAAAGACAACTTGCGGAGAGGGACTTAGCACCCCGACCAAAAGGTGATCTTTTATGCCTTTATCCCCGGGAGATAAGGCAAATAGATTCGAAGAGTGGCCGAAACGTTGCCAGGACAGAGCGAAGGGCAGGTTCCCTACATTTTCCCAGTTAGAAGCACGATGACCAAGGGAGGCGCGGGACTCAAAAACCTCACCTCCCCCTCGGGCTTATACCATCCCATGGGGAGTAGTATAAGCCCGTACACTAGTAGACTCGCTTTCCAATCCAAAGGGCAATAATGGTCCCCCTTTCCGTGCTTCTGCCGCGCTCGTCGGCGCTTCCAACCCTGAAAAACATAACCTAACGGTATGAAGGGATGAAATGAAATTATCTGTGTAACGAAACAGAGGGACAGGAATTTGAGAGGATATGGAAATCCTTTCCAGCATTCGCCAGGTGACTGGAGAAACCTCCGAAAAATCCATGGGTCAGGAAGGTCGGTCATGGGGATCGAACCCGCGACCTCCCGTGTGCGGGCCACAGACGTTACCGCCTGAGCCATCCAGCTCAGTTACTCAATGTTTTACTACACCTAATCTTTTGGGTCATCTAATCGACGGCGGATGAATAAATTAAGTTTAATGAATCTTCATGAGTTAACCTTAAATTTACCCCTATTCATCTTCTCAGCGTAAGCCAAATTCTCAGAAACAACCTAATCCAAGAAGCTGACTGCAACCGAGATTCGAACTCGGACCATGAGGCACACATACACCAACGAGAAGGGCCATTTTCTTTTACTGTGTTATTTAGCCACAACATGGAAAATGCCGGTACAACAGAAATATGATTTCATCTACGCAGATTTACTTTCATAGTTTCCCTAATTTATATTTATTCACATCAAAGCTTACAACAATATATTTTTTGTTGTTTGTTGTTTTCTAGTGTCTTGCATCTGGCAATGAAGCCATTAGCATTCGTGCTTTCTATATCGGATCTCCGGGTGGGGACATCTTTAGGCAAATTTCATCACAACAATTCCAATACTGATCCAGTAGAAATGAACGAAGAACACTTGAAGACCTGTGAAGCATTAAGATCAGAAGAAACTACAATATATTTGTTACAAACTACTAAATCAATGTTTCCTAAAATTATTTCGGTTACTAGAAACCAGCAGCTATTCCAACGTTCTTTCACTTTTTCTGTCTTACCTTATGCAAGGACACATACTTATTTGTACTATGCTTCTTACAATAACTGAATACAAGAAATATGGTTAAATATTCAGCCCAGGTGTTAACTCACCATATTCATTACACAAATCCCACCAGTACACATTAAGATCTCTTAATTTTAACTTAATTTACTTGTGTTTGTATTGAACAATTCCATTTCCTTCTAGCTTCGCTTAGAGACTATTTTCTTGCATCCTTTGCTGAAGATTTTAATAAATTCATATTAAATAATTTCACATTTATATACTCTTTCCTCAATAACTCCATCCCCTTGCACTCAATATGTGCTTCAAATCCCCCCCCCCCCCCCACATATTGGTCATTGATTTCGTGGAAAACCTTTCCTCGTCCCTTTTAGCCTCCACACCCCCGCTCTCACCCACGTCATACTCTCTCTTTGTTACTTATTTGATCGAATAGTTTATAAAACAATGTCTTCGGAGCCATTTAGTTATAATTCAAAGCGTTGGGACAAATCAAAGTAAACTTAGTGGTCACTCCCGAGCACCAAAAATTAAACCAATCACAATTTGAAATTTATTTGCATACACGGGCATTTAGAAAAATACCAGATTTGATATTTAAGTTTAAGATTTTCTAAGGATGCCACACGAGGAGATTTAAGAAAATCTCCTACTCCAAACTACCCTTTATATGTCACATTTTCTGAAATGTTTTCATTTGCACAAAAATCGCTGTTTGAGTAAGTTAGAAAATTCAAGATGAACATTTAGCTTTCATGGAAATATATTAAACATAATAGGAATAAACCGTGGAGTTCTCTTCATTTTTAAGGAAGTTTGTATAACTACATTTTATAGTAAACCACAAGAGGTAGACAAAAACACAACACAGAACATGTAGATCTCTTTAAAACACAATTTATGCCGAATAATATTTTCTTGAATTAATGATTTTCTAGATATTTATTATTGTTTTGAATTTATCAATGCCGTCAAGGGGTACCATAAAACTGAAAACTGCAGTTAATGTGCAATAAAAAGAGGTTAAAGTCTATATAAGCTTAATCTTTATAAAAAGGGCATTCATTCTTAATACATGAAGGAAAAGGTTTTAAATATTGTGTAATTATTTCTGTTATTGTTATATACCTCAGTAAACAACAGACATGTAGTTTAAAAATAAATCTTAATTTATCGAAATTAGATATAGGATGCTTGGCTTATTAGGGCACCAAATTGTCTCATTCGGACAATAAAGCAAATTTTACCGAATTTTTACTCGAAAACTATAAATATTTAAAAGGCAATTTTTTTAGGATTGTTTTCTTTCACAGTAACTGCAGAAATTATTAATGATTTTAAACATTTTGAGACCAATTTTCCCATTTCTTGTCGGATTTGAAACGGAATAGGCTCTGAATTAAATCGTAAGTAAATCTTTACAAAGAAATAGGAATAAAGATCATGAGATTCAAATGGTAAAATTCATAACAAACATGATTCTATTGCTTGTCTATTATAATAATATATATAGGGTGCAGGAGTTTCAATTTTCCAAGCATGATAGTATGAGCGGAAAGTAGATAAACACTGTCGTCAAAAATACTTAAAAGTCTCCCGCATGGGTTGTGTGGGATAAGAAAAGCTTGTTGAAAATCTTAATTTGGCATTTTAATGATATCTGACTCAGCTATGCAGTTTTTGTGTATATCCAAATTAGCTTATTTGATTTATGGATATCTCTTTCTATGCCATATACACATCCTCCCTAACAGACAACACACATTTTTTAAAATTCCAAACTTTCAAAATGTGTAGATGTTTCTGATGAAATCTTTTCAGGTTTCTGGTCCCAGTGTTATACATTCTCTCTACAGCTTGAGTAAATGAGGAAGTTTTTGAAATATTAATCTTTTTTCTATTTTTATTTGTTCGGTTTAGGAGTCTGCTTTCGCTCAGTACTTAATTTACTGTTATGTACCAAACTTCACCTAATTAGAAAGAAAAGTTGAAGACATTTCTCTCATAGCCAGCAAAAAAAGATGTAACTTTGCTACTTCCATTAACTTTTACTGCTTTCTTCTCTGGAAACAAACACCCTCTGAAACAAAGGACTGCCACTCAATGGCAGTATATGCTAATCATTAAACAGGATACTAATGGACGTGCGCATTTCATCTGTCTTTGAGCGTTATTAGCAAAGTTTGTGAGTGGATGCTTTGAGATGCTGTAACAGCGCTCAAGACGACGTCAGCATCCATCTCCCCAGGCACTGGAAACTGCCAACTCTCCAAATTAGTAGAGGACTCAACTGTTCTCTCCAATTTCAATTATACGGATTACAATTTGTTTGTTTTTCTGCGGGAAAACAGCCGGCAAATATGATTAATCCATCCGTGGTGCACGTCTACTTCTCTTCCGTCGATAATGTGCAAACACCAAATACTGTAGAACCAATTGGAATTTGAATGTCTTAAGAGGAGCCAGCCTAAAGCTCTGGAAATAAAATCTCATTTTGTATTTGCTTAAACATAACACAAACTTCCCTAATCACTTTAGCATAAAGTTTATAACAAGAATTAGTCTAGGAACGTCTATACTGCATCTCATTATGTGGGCGTGATCACTTGCTTGACTAAGCAAGAAATCTTGTGTATTTAATACACATAGCCTTCTCTACTCATTCCTCTTTAAACTGCTCATATAAAAACCTTGCTCTTCTGTTAATGGATTTAAACCTTCATTGTTCGAGGGGCGTTCGGAAATGAATTAAAAAGTAGCGTTCCATCTTCGGGGACGTGCTCTCGCAGGACGATCAACTGATGCCTACATAAGATAGTAATGAGAGAGGATATAGTGATTGTTGTTACTAGAGAAAGCCAAGGACAAGATGGAAAGCGACTGTCATGGGAGAAAAGATAAAAAGGAGAAAGAATATAGACGGAGGGGGACACCTCGCGCATTGCAACCTACACAGATCTATTGTGGCTAATACCTCCCCAGGAGGCAGGGATGAAGTGAGGGATCCGCTGGGTGCCACAGGACCGCAGGCAGATTGACCACAGAGATGCAGGGAAGTCCCTAGCAAGTGTTCCGGTATCGCACAAGCGTCCCCACACAGACAGCGACCGCCCAACGTCACCTAGCGCCGAGAACAGTTACAATGCGTAAGCATCGGACAAAGATGGAGTAAATGGTTTTTGTGGAAGGAAAGAGTCAAAAAATGTGTGCACATTGCATTGCATTCGGCAACAATAAAGAACTGCAGGCAGCTGTCCACGAGTGGCTACGTAATACCCACAAACAATAGTTCCATGACGCAATCTGAAGTTTCCAGGAAGTAGGCAGCAGTGTCTTAATATTGGTGGGAAGCAGCCGAAGTGTTAATGAGTGCAAAAGTTGTGAAAAGTGCAGTGGAGTGCCTGGAGACAGGAAAAGCAGAAGGGATTTATAGTTAGAAAATATGATTAGGAATAGGAAGACAGTTCAGCAACAAACTAAACTCCCAAGGACTCACCCACCTTCGGAGCTTACCTATTTACGAGCTAGTCCCTGTGTAAACAGGAGACCTTTGTCCTTATAGGGTGCCTATAGGCTAAGTTTATTATTATTAATTATTATAATTATAACAATTAAGAATATTACTATTATTTTGAGACACTGAATTATTTTTAATAACAAAGAGGTATCTTCCAGGAAGATCTACGCTAGAATCTATTTACTCAACTATATTATTATATAGGAAATTGATCGTTCTTCCACATTAGCCACGTGTAGGACAAGGTTGGAAAGGCGTAGAGTGAGACTTAAAAATTCAATGGCATAGGCGGGATTTAATCACGGATCTTCCGGTTTCTGTTCGGCTGCTCTAACCGCAGAACTGCCATGTCAAGCATGCCGACACGACATTAAATTTTCCAACTCACAATCATTCACATTTTTCCAGTAAACCACCAGGAGATGTAAAATTCATGAGGTAAGACATCCTAATGGATTACTCATCATCATCATCATCATCATCATCATCATCATCATCATCATCATCATCATCATCACGGTATAAGCCTTGTGGCCCGTTCCGACTTCAAGGAAATTGATCGGACCATCTCATTCGTGGCCTGCCAACATTTCTTCTACCTACAGGTTTATACTTGTGCACTATTTGTGGTGTACGGTCTTCGGTCATTCCCTGCACATGATCTTGCCATTTTTACCTGTATGCAATGATTGTTTCATTTATACTCTGAATTTCCAATTCTCTTCTAATATCCTTGTTTCTTTTCTTGTCTATGAGTTTATAACCTGCCACCTGTCTCAGAAATTTCATCTCAGCAGCCTCCACTTTCTTCTGTTGTGAGATAGTCAAGACCCAGTTTTCACACCCATAAAGCAGGGTGGATTACCATGCTGCAAATATTTGGCAAATATTTGGCATCATAGTTTAACCAACTAAAAGGTCCATTAAGGTCAATCGTTATTTCCATTTATTGACCTTAAAATTGCTTAAACTATGAAGCCTGGAACTTAAGTATCTATAGAATAGTAAGTCGCCATTATGGTATGTTATCTAATATGAATTTTAGATCTCTTGTGGTTTACCGGGGAAAATGGGAGTGAACTGGAGAATTTCAAGTTGTGTTGGCACGTTGGCCATGGTAGCTCAGTGGTCAGAGCAGTCGGCCGGAGACCGGAAGATCCGTGGTTCAAATCCCCGGCTATGGCATTGAATGTTTGAGCCTCATTGTACCCCTATTATACGGCTGTCAATCTTGGAATATCACCGCCAAGTTAAAGAATACCCTCCAAGTATGCCAAAGGAAATGGAAAGGAAAATCCTGGGCATAACTCTGAGAGTCATTTCAAATATAGGTCTGCAAAAGATGCCAACAACAGACTCCACACAATCAGGAAAAATATGGAAGTGGGGAGGACAGATGAACGATAAGAGCAACCATGTGGGACCCATACACAGGCAAAAGACATCGCAGAAGATCGAGACGCAGATGGACAGACACCTCTTCAAAGAACGAGCAGGCTCAGAGTGGTTCGGACTCGCCAGATGTAAGAAGAGCTGTAGAGAGATGGAGAGTCAACTGTGAAATACAGAAGCACAGAATAGACAATGAGACAAACAATAAACAGATGCGACAGACAGAATCAAGTGTTCAGTGTTCCAAGAATTACCTCTCATGGACTACGTGACATATGAAAAGAGCTTTACCCCTCTGTAGGGAGGCCTTTGCCCTTAAAGGACATAACAGGCATCATTCATTCATTCATTCTACCCTATTATATTTAAATTTTCTTCTCAATTGGTTGTCTATGACACCTGAAAAATCTCGTTTCCAGATAGAGTCTCTACTGCAAGCAAAAGGACCGCAGAGTAAATTTTTTCAAATCTTTACGAAACTTTCTGCATGACTAATTCCTTTCGTTTACTTTTTAAGAGATTTTAGCTGCTCGTACCCCACTTGTCATTTGTCTTCTTCCGCGTTACAGGCTAACAAACTCTGGTCGAAAAGAAATAAACAACAGGAAGCGAGGAACGAAGTTTGGGAAAAGCTTTCCATGCGATGTGAAAGCGAAGTTTTTGTATTGCAGAGCGCGTTCCACGCAAATATAATTAAAAAGGATGTTAAGGCTCTCCTTTCCCATTTTATGGCCTTCTTCCTTTCGTAAACTGTTTATTTATGGCTAGTTTCTGTGCAGATGTAATTTAAGTAAATCTTTTATTTCCTCTTTCACTTAAGAAACTTTTTCTAGTACTTTTCATTATATATTTCTTCCGCTGTGTTCTGTTTTCGAATGTGTTTCATTTATAATGTATGTCCTATGTTTTCCACTATTCTTATATTACTCATTTTCTTTTGCCGTCAACTTTCTTATTCTCTTTTGATTTTTGCCAAAAGAGCTCTTTAAGCTGAATGTGAAGCGAAAAAAATAGAAGTACGCACGCCCTTGTTTTAACTGCAAAATTAGAAACAAACTTTGTTAATATTTATGTAACTTTATAAATCACGTTTTAAACTAACACCCAATATATTTTAAGTAATAAAACAAGTTAATGCGTTTCTTATTTAGAAAGCATTTGAAATAGAAAACTGAACTTTTGCATGTGCTTTTAGAGTAGGCATATCTAACATGTGAAGTATAATCAACAATTACGTTTTTTACAGAATTAGCTCTGAAAAATTTAATACACAAAAAATAAAACCAATTACCTACAGTAATAATCCAATTTGAAGATTCTATGTTTACAGTAATAAAACAAATTGAAATTTTTAGAACAATTTATGCTTGAGTTATTAGCATGGAAACTAATATGAGCAAATTTGAATTTTTTTTTTTTTTTTCCCCATTAAGATTTACAAGTCACGTAAAAATGTTTCAAATAAGAGCATACCATTAATTTTAGGCTAGATTGTTGTGCATGAATACACTAAAGCTAATTAAAATACATTCACGTTCTGAAGCCCTATTTTGATCAGAGGTCTATTTTAAGGTTAAGAAACCCAAAGTGCCTTTTTATTTGTGTTGATTGCAGAACATTTTGCTTTTTCTACTATGTATAGCAAGAAAGGCAAGTATTTTATTTCACTTAATAATTTGATGTCTATATTTCACCGGAAATATCTTTGTGGCCACCTGAAACCTACCCCGCAAAAAAAAAAAAAAAAAAAAAAAAAAAAAAAAAAAAAAAAAAAAATTTATAAAATGGCTTGTGTGTAGTCTTCTCTCTCTTTCTCTCTCTCTCTATCTCTCTCTCTGTATGTTTGAAAAGCAGAACTCAAATACGAGTGTGAAATGTCATTTGAATATTCAAGTTAATATATAAGTTCAGTATCTTGCAAAGGTGGGACACGAAGATATTTCACAAAATCCCCTCATCCCAAAACATTCATTAAATGGAAAATTTGTCGAACATTTTTATTTTCTAAAATATTGATTTAATGGTTTGAACTAAAAAGGCATGTGTTTAATGAATTTTCTAGCAATTACCTTAAATTCCTCTTCCTTCAGAATGACTTTATGCTAAACCGTAAAGATAGTCAAAATTTAACTGCGCAAAACCTGTAGATCTCGTTAAAACACATCATTTATATTTTTTAGGACATGGGAGTTAATTTTCAAGATATTCCTTATTATTGGTTCCGATTTAATATACTTTTGCTTTTCTTAAGATCATCATCTTAGTACGGTGGTACCAAGCGGGAGACCTTGGTTCAATTCCCGGTACCAACGTAGGGATTTTCGCCCGCTGGGAGATCTGGTCTGGGGTGCACTCAGCCTCGTTAGATCCCTGAAAGGCCAATTGAAGAGCTACTTGATTGACGCGTAGTGGCTCCTGATCCAGAAGACCGCATAACCGGCCAGGAGGGCTCGGGGCGCTGATCACGTCCCGCCCTCCAGTACGGCACCCCCTTCATGACGCCTGTGGTGGACAGCGGCTGGGCGATAGACCTTGGCCCAGAAAGCACTGCTGCGCCACAGAGTTTTACTTTTCTTAAATCGGAACTCGTTACTCGTTTCTTTTTTCTGGCCATGCAAAGAGAAACGAATACCAAAGCCATCACAGCGACCAGTTCTTTAAACATTTTGACCGTCACTAAGCCTACTGTATCCCCATAGTCCCGTTGTATCTGCAAAGGAATACAACTATTTCTACAAATATTTATCTCAATTAGCATGAAGTACATAGAAGAATGATTCTTTAATAGTTATTGAAGACTGTGTGAAGAAAGTCGTTTGAATGTAATGCATCATAGTTTTACTTTCTCTACTACGTTTAGAAGTAGAGGAAATGTTGTATTTCACCCAAAAATTCGATGTCGATGTTTCCGGAAATATGTTTTGAGACCCCTGAAAAAAAAAAAAAGAAAAGAAAATGTTTAGAAAAAGGTCCAAGTGTATGTGTCTGTCTGTGTCAGTATGTGGTCAGCATAACTCAAAAATGAAAAGTCGGTTAAAAACCGAAGTTGGTATTTAAGTTTAATGCCTTTCAAGGATGCGACACGAAGATTTTGAAGAAAATTCCTTCACCCTAAACTACCTTTACATGGAAAATTTTTCGGAAATTTTTATATTCTTAAAAATGACTAACGATTTTTATTAAAATAGATAACATATTTTTATGCCAAATGAAATGTATATCTTGAATTTTCTGGCTATGGCCCCTGTAGTCGTATTTGCTCTGGGCGATTTTCGCATAACTGGTAAACCGTTTGAGATAGACCAAATCTTACTATACAAAAAATGTAGATCTTGCTAAAATACACATGTCCAAGTACATTCTTTTTGTAGAGTGCACCATTTTGGACATATGCCTCGCTACTTGTGTGAGTTTTGGAGAACCTAAAGGGCTGTCAAATGGAAGATCTATATTCATTTTTTATATGTTAACCGCGAAAAGAGAATGGTATTTGAAAGCTTTAAAAGATTTGACTATTGCTCAAAGCTTACTATATTCCCTTATTCCCGTTGCCGTGCAATACGATAATTTCTGCAAATGTTTATCTCAACTAACACGAAGAAGATAGAAGAATAAGAGTTTATAAGAATGGTTAGTACAAGAGTAGAGAAAGTCATTTGAGTGCAAGAATTCAATTTTTTTATTCATGTTTTGAAGATGAGAGAAGACTCTTCTAGAAAATATAACTTCATAAAACTGGTTGCCTCTCGAGCTCTAATTTTACTCCCGTCGTAGATTAAAATAGTTCCTTAAGTATTACTAATTTGCGACGTGTTTTATACTTTAAATTTTTTTGCTACGATCTCACGACAGTTTCAAGCACGATTGCTCTTACCTACCGTAAATTGTACGTCACCTCGCCGTAGCGTGACTCAGTCATGGGTGGAATGGATAAAGCGGGCATTATTCGGGCGCTTTTACACAAGTACACCATGAAAACTACGATTTTTAATTATCCATACGAGCTTGTATACTGAAACCTAACCGCAGAGTAATGGCGTGATAAATGTGTCATGCAAACTATATTTTCATCGGGGAGCCAAAAAGAAAGAGAAAGAAACCTTTAGTATATTTTATTCTGTGTAAAATGTAGAGTCATCCCGTAAACTATGAGCATCTACTTGTATATCCAAACATACAATAATGCAACTTTATGCATGTGGTTAAATCTAGGCACTATGTCACCAGAATGCTAAATTTATTTCAAAATATATGTGACGCGATAAAAAGCCCCATGTATTACCTCAGGGGCGGGCAGAATACTGTCTGCTCCGAATCCTTTGTGCACGCAAGTCGCGTAACATTCTTAAACTGTTAACAGTGGTACATTGATACAATTAACGATCAGCTCGTTTGTTTCAAACAGGAAAGAGGTAGTCATACTTTTATGATGTGAAATAGCAATTACACACATTGTCACCATCCGAACATATGAGAAGGCGTTCAGACTCTGTGTAATATATTGTGACAAATTTACCAAATCTTTTTATTTTCTCAAGCTTCAAGTACAGCCACACTACTAGTTTCTGTCTCTTAATCTTTCCAAACTCTCACACCATACTAGTTTCTGTCTCTTAATCTTCAACAACTCAAACTGTCTCCATAGCAACCTCCTTGAAAATCAAAGAGTCTTAATGACATGGAGAAGCCATGTCACACTGCTCCCTCCTCAGAGCTGGTCGTCCCGACCAGCACTATCACTGCGGCATCTCCCTTGCGCCCCGGTGGATTAACCCATCGAACCTCTTCTCCTGGTGGTCCACGAGGGCCTGGTGGTCCTGGTATACCTTGAGGTCCTGGGTTTCCATCTCTTCCAGGCATACCTTTAGTTCCAGGTTCACCATCTTTTCCCGACAATCCTGGAGGTCCAGTCATGCCTTTGTCTCCTGGAGGTCCCTGAGGTCCAGGTAACCCTTGTAGACCAATGAGACCACGGTGTCCTTTTGCACCCTTTGGACCTTCTTCTCCTCTATCACCCTTACCTCCCTCTGGCCCTGGAGGTCCTGGCTTTCCTCTAGCTCCCTGTGGCCCTTCTACACCCTGTGGTCCAGTTTCTCCTCGAAGACCCCGTTCTCCTGCTGGTCCTGGAGGTCCATTTGGACCAGGTGGCCCTGGAAGACCTGGTGCCCCTGGAGTTCCCGGAGGTCCTGAAGGTCCTACAGGTCCCTTATCTCCCGGTCTTCCTGCAATACCAGGTGTTCCTGCTTTACCTGGTGCTCCCTCTGGTCCCTGTTCTCCAATTGGTCCCGGTGGTCCTAGAGGTCCTGCAATACCTTGTGGTCCTGGAGGTCCTTCACTGCCTGGCTTCCCTGGTGGACCTGTCTCACCTTGTGCACCTCTCTGACCTCTGAGGCCAGCAGGTCCTGTCGGGCCGGGTAATCCTGGAAGTCCTCTGTCTCCTGGAGGGCCCTGTGGACCAGGTTGTCCTGGAGCTCCATGTTGTCCTTGAGAGCCTGAGTCACCCTTAGGTCCTTCAGGTCCTGGTGCACCAGCTTGTCCTGGAGGTCCTGGATTGCCCTGTTCACCTTTCATTCCTGGGAATCCACGTTCACCCTTCATTCCAGGCAAGCCTACCAGACCCTGAGGGCCAGGGAATCCTTGTAAACCTTGAGGGCCAGTAGGACCTCGCTCTCCAGGGGGCACGATCCTAGGTATCGCTGTTGGATAGTGTCCCTTGGTCCAGGTAGGACGATGTATGCCATCCTGCTTCGAAATTCTGCAACAGTACCGCCGGTCTTGACGGTCCCTCGTCCAGTTGCCCTTCTTCCTGGTGTGTTGACGGGCCATCCTGCGCACTTTGAAACGGCTCACTGGGTACCATGTCCGCCGACCTCTCTGGCGCACCTTCGCAGCCACCTTGCTTCCGATGGGTCCGGCAACAAACCCCACCACATCCGCGCGAGTCGCGTCCACCGCTGCACTCGTGTTCACTCGTGCTCGGCACGGCCTCTCCTGTATCCTGCCGTCCACGATGATGTCCACCATTCTTCCGTTCACGGCACTATGCGTCAGGTGATTGGATGGCCCCGACGGTCCCCCCATGTCACACGCCAAGTCGGTTCTCGCGTGTTGCTCGTTTGCTTGTGCGCTTCCCTGCTGATCGTCCGAAACGGGCGCAACTGTCGCCTCGGCCACTAGGTGCTCCCTCCCCGGCTCCGCGCTATTCCGTCTGCCCCTGGCATCCAGTACTTTGACGCTCTCGTCAACTCTTACTACCAGGGCGCCAAGACGTTCCCCGTCGTCCTCCACGACGTCCACGTGCTGGCAGAGGTCTTCCACCTTTTCGCCGAGTTGTTCCACGTCTTCCGTCACGCCAATCCGTTCGCCGAGTTGTTCTACGTCTTCCGTCACGCCAATCCGTTCGCCGAGTTGTTCCACGTCTTCCGTCACGCCAATCCGTTCGCCGAGTTGTTCCACGTTTTCCCTCATATCATCCGAAACGGGCGCAACTGTCGCCTCGGCCACTAGGTGCTCCCTCCCCGGCTCCGCGCTATTCCGTCTGCCCCTGGCATCCAGTACTTTGACGCTCTCGTCAACTCTTACTACCAGGGCGCCAAGACGTTCCCCGTCGTCCTCCACGACGTCCACGTGCTGGCAGAGGTCTTCCACCTTTTCGCCGAGTTCTTCCACGCCTTCCGTCACGCCAGCCAGTTGCCCGTCAATTTTCGCCAATAGCTCCGTCTTCATCTCTTTCAGCTCGGCAGCGAGGTTGTCGTTTCTCGTTTCCATTTTGGCAAATAATTCTTTCATCATTGCCATCATCCTGGTTTCCGAATCTCCCTCCATCCCACTTCCTGACACCAAATGTGACAAATTTACCAAATCTTTTTATTTTCTCAAGCTTCAAGTACAGCCACACTACTAGTTTCTGTCTCTTAATCTTTCCAAACTCTCACACCATACTAGTTTCTGTCTCTTAATCTTCAACAACTCAAACTGTCTCCATAGCAACCTCCTTGAAAATCAAAGAGTCTTAATGACATGGAGAAGCCATGTCACAATATGTAACATTACGCTGAGAGGTGGTTATCTAAAACGCCGGGTCTCAGTTTTGGCTTTGCTGTTCATCAGAGGAAAAAAAATTGTTCAGACATACGTGGAGCAAAATATTGCTGCAACACAAGCAGCAAATCCTTTCAAACCAACATATTTTACTTTACACAGCTCTTTGAATAGGTATTTCGTATTTCTCCCGGTAAACCACAAAGGCAGTCTCACCTCAGAGACAATTATCCTAATGGCGACTTACTGTTGCAAGTACTGTATGTCCCGGGATTAAATAACCTTCAGATGGTAATTTAATTACTATTTATTTATGCCAACAAACTTACTGTTGGTGTTTTTAAACACACAAGCCATGTGTGGGCCATGTTTGAGAGGTAGAATTGGAACTCAAAAACCCAATTCCACAGCCAGGATTTGAACCACAGACCCTCCGCTTATCAGGCGGGTGGTTTACCGGGAGAAATACGAATTGGTTGGAGAATTCGATGTCATTCTTGCAGGTTGTCACAGTAGTTTAATGGTTAGAGCACCCGCCTGGTAAGCGGAGGGTCTGTGGTTCAAATACCGGCTGTTGCATTGGGTTTTTCAGTTCCAATTCTACCTCTCAAGGAGTAAAATATTTCATTCATATGCCACATTGATCATCGAGGTATAAGTCATTTTGGTTTGTTCCGCCTTCACTTTACTTGGTCTCTCCACCTCCTCCTCGGTCGTCCCACATCCCGTTTGCCTCTTGGTTTGTACTTGAGCATTACTTTAGATAGGTATAAGCGAGTCCCCCATTCCGTCTACATGCCGTCTCCGATTTATTCTGTATCCTTCAATCTCGTCTAATAAACTGAATATTCTCAATTCTTCTCTTAAATTTTCATTTCGTTTTCTATTTCTCAAAGCGTATCCCAGATCTGTGAAACCTCATTTCAGCCGCCGTCACTCTTTGAGAATGAGTTTTTGTGAGCGTACAACTATCATTCCCGTACATAAATGGTGGAACCGCCGTAACTTTATAAAATTTTAATGTAGGCTGTTTACTAACGTTCTTAAAACATCTTTAAATTGTGTATTAAATTAATGATTATCTCGACTGCGCCTCGTCTTTTCAAGCTTTTCCTCAATCTGGTAAAATCACTTACCATCCTTGGGTCACAATATACTATAATGATCGCCTGCGGTGCCGTAGTAGTGAAAGCGGGCGTTAGACACAACAACTCACTCACACTACTATACTGATATCTATAAGAATGTAAGCGTTGTGAAATAATATGGGGACTATTTCTTGTTTAGCATTTGTTAGGAGACGGTTGTGCAGTGGCTGTACGTCGCTCAACGGCCAATAGCATTCTTTGTGTACTACGTGTATTTATTTACACATAGTAGGCTAATTATAACGGATGGAGAATAGGTAGAAAAAAAACGAAGGAAAACATTTGCAAATATCTCAAAATTTTAAATTAGAATCCAAGATAGAAAATAGTGCACAAAGATAGAAGAATGTAGAATGGATGGAAATAAGTTACCTTAGCAAATACTGGAACATAAATCTGCACGCAGATGATATTAAGGAAGACCACTGAGAAGACTGATTCAGCAACTTTAGCTTGCAGCCAGAACAGATCCATGGTGGTGGTGGTGGTGGCGGCGGCGGCGGCGGTGGTGGTGGTGGTGAAGTAGGGTTTAAGGACAGATACGTTATTAGAGCCCACTGATGGTGATGGCAATAATGATGCGTTATATTGGTATAACTGGAAAATAATCCTTCAATAATTTATTCTTAACAACGTTGCTTGAAATTCGTGTGCAGAAAATGCCCACTCCGTTATGTTGCTTCATGGATAGACAATCAAAGCGACGTTAATACACGTTCCAGGTAGCGAACGCACCTAAAATGCATTGTTATGTACTCAAAAGCTGAAATATTCAAAAGATCGTAACTTGTTTTATATTATATTTGAAAAATCGTCAATGAGATTTTAATATTTCATGAGTTGAATATTGCTGTAGTGAAACATATCGAATTTAAAAATGCAACGTATGGAATTATAAATAATCTCATTTGTGTTTTGTAAATAGTTTATTTCCTGCTTGCTATTTATAGCGTCATTCCCCTTTAAACCTTCTTTGACATTGTTTATGTTGTTTATTGAGTCTACTAAATACGAAAATAAAGCATGGTATTCTAAAGGTACAAAATTCAGAAATGAACTTGAATAAAAGAATCCTGAATAAACCAGTGAGAGAAAAAGAGTAAAAGGTCATAATAACAACCCTTTTTACGTCGTAAAAATTGTATGTTAGTATTTTAGACCCAGTCACTTCCGGTGCGTAAAATGAGTTTAGAAACAATAGCAAACACAGCGAAATTTAATCATACTATGAACTTTTAGAGTGAGAATTAAATTAAGCAAAAATTGTATCCACTAATAAGGTTTGGTTTTAATGTGAATTCGAGAAGCAATACTTTAAATATTCACAAAATTAAAATTTTATTCTAGTTAAACTGTAAAATCAATTTAAATTATTTTTATTATTACTTAGGATATTAACGTTCAACTGCTGTGGGTATTCCACAAATTTGCCCTTAAAGGAAGCCACTGATAGTAAATTGGTTAACGGGTACGAAAAATCCTCAGTTATGATCTAAAACGTTATTTCACAGCGGTGTAGGTGGCCGAGATCGTCAAGGCACGAACTTCTGAACGGGAGACTCGCTATTCCAAAACCCTCCAGCGTCCCCCTCCCTTATAGGTATTTGCCAGAGTTTCCTTAGCAAATGTCAGGGAGGTACCCTAAACTTAGGCCTGGAACATGTCTCCAAATTAAGTTTACCTCGTACAATTTCATTCCATGTACCATGAGCATAGTAATTGAAGCTGCAACACAATTCTATAAGCATATTTATGCAAGCGATTCTAGAATATACCATCAGCAACTACAACAAATGAAATACGAAGAAGGAATACTGCGCATTACAGATGGTGAAATAGAAAATGCTATAATCCTCCTGAAGGGTTCAAATCCGGCCCAGACCGATGGTTTTTAAGTGTGCTTATAAATGAGAACTCTATGTCAAAAATGTTATGAACGATGAACTGAGAAGGAAGGGCGGAATGAAAGATGCGGCAAGCATAATAAGAGAGCAAATGGCGTTGGGGAGGACGTAGCCAGGATGAACCAGGTCAGATAGGCCTACGCCACAACAGTATGGGAGCCGCGGATGGGAAAAATGAGCAGAAGGCGCCAGCGACTCAGATGGTCACAAGGCTTCCATTGGACGCAAGAGACAGAGAAAAATGGAACGATATATCACCAGATGTAAACTGAAAAGAGTATTCAGACTAGATGGAGTAGTTTTGTAAGTTCAAAGCTAGCAAAGTGTACAAAGACTATAACAAAGTGCAAAAGTTGATGTTGACAGAAGTGAATAGTTATGGATAAAATAAGAGACTATAACCAAAGGCAAATATAAAATAAAAAATAGATAATGTAATCGTAATTCTATAGAAGTAAGCTCATAGGGATTAGTTCATCCTATAAGTAGCGCTGAGCTCACCCTACCGGTAGATAGGAGACCCTTGCCCTTCACAGGGAAACTACGGGCTGTCTTTATCTTTACCATCAGCATGCAGGGTCTGTAGTGCCGCATTGAAGAACGGGTATTAAACACTATTAACGACGTACTAATTTACTGCAACTTTTACTTTCTCTACACTAGAAGTAGTAATTTGAGGAAGTATATTTCATTCAAACATTTTAAATACAAATTTCACCAAAAATACAAGTTAAAAAGGTTTCCTTAAATCAAAAGAAGGATTTTTTAATCTTCCATTTGCACGCGATGTGTGTGTGTGTGTGTGTGTGTGTGTGTGTGTGTGTGTGTGTGTGTGTGTGTGTGTGTGTGTGTGTGTGTGTGTGTGTTACTGTCCGTCTATCTACGAGTAATATAATTAAAAATCTGACATGTTGCAGTCACATAACTTTCTTTACTCTTGTACTATTTTTCGAACTCTTACCTTCTTAATTTCTGCAAATGCTTATCTCAACTAACATCTTATTGCTAATTTTCTTGCAGACTCAAGGAGAATAGGGGAATACAGTTGGTCTTAAGCGATAGTCAAATATTTTAAAGCTGGTTGCTATATGAAGACTTTGAAATTTCATGTTCTTGCACGGCCAAGAGATAAAAATGAATAACGACCTTCCATTTCAGAAATGTGTAAGTATTGAAGAACTCACACAAATAACAAGGAATATCTCCGAAATGGTTCAATCTACAAAAGAAAATGCATTTGGACATAACTTGTTTGTTTTAAGAAGATCTACATTTTTGCATAATACGATTTGGTATATTTCCTACGGGTTAACAGCTATCCAAAATTCATCAAGAGTAAACAGGACTACATGGGATAAGCTAGGAAATTCAAAATATACATTTCATTTGCCATAGAAATACCTTAAACATGTGACATAATAAAAATTATTAGCCATTTTTGAGAAAATAAAAATTTTCGGAAAATTGTCCATCTAAAGGGCAGTTTAGGATAGAGAAATTTTCTTCAAAATCCTCGTGTCGCATTCTTGAAAGATATTACTTAAGTACCAACTGTGGTTTTTAACTGATTTTTCGTTTTTGAGTTAGTATTTCCGATGACATCTGGACATCCAATTTTTGGGTGGAACACAATACTTCCCATACTTATTATGCGTAGTAAACTAAGTAAAAACGAAAAACGGGATACACAGACATTTCATATTTGAGTTGCACACTAGGTATTTAAGTATGCGAAGGATTTTAATAACTGCTCCCACACCAAAGTGCCCTTTATATGGAAAAGGCTTCGTTATTTTTCATTCCAACAAAAACGTCTCTTGATTAAAATAGCAGGACATAGGACATTTGCATTACTAATAAAATGCATATGTTAGTTTCCCCAAAATAGCTTTGAAGTCCTGTTAGTTCTGAATGAATATTGTATAATTTTATACAGCTAGTAAACCGTAAGAGATAAAATCTTAGCTCATGAATATTTAAAGCTTATGAAAATATATTCTATGTTAAATAACGTTTTGTAACTTCAGTTGTATTCGAAATATTCGTTGTTATACTTTTGAGCTTTCCCAGTTTAAATGTCCTGTGGCAACTGTCGATTGTATGTACAATCGAATAACAAATATATGATTCGCCGGCCATACTTTAAACTGCAATGTAAACAAAGTGCAATATTGTATTCCTCCGCGGGCCCCTACGATTGGCAGACATATGGTGCGAATTGAATGATATGGCATCATACGAACTGTCATCACCACGTGATGCTTCTGGGTTTTGAATTCTGCATTGCATGGGAGCACCGCTACCAACTCATATAGCAAAGATGAAAGCAGCAGATATATTCTGCACTCTTGCATAGAATAGAGAATAACACGTTATAAAATGTAATATATGCAGTGCACGTTTAAATGTCTGAACTTTCCTCAAATAAATCGTAGTTGGCCATTATGAATCGGGAATTGTTTAAAGCAACGTTAAATGAGCAAGTTGAATCGCTTTGCATTTCACGAGATCTAGAAATGATCATTGAATACAAATATGAAACACATTTTGTGTTAGCTGAAACGTAAAAAGGAATAAAATAAAATAAATAAATAAACCTATTAAATCCATTTAGGTTAAGGGTCTCCTACCATGGTGGGTTATGTATTAACAGACACCCTCAGGGTGACCTAGTCCCTGCAAGGTCCACCCTCTAACGTCTTCACACCTTATCCTCTGTTGCAATGTAACTAACAACTACTGTCTGTTCAACAGCTCAAGGTCTTAGGGGAATGAAGGGCAAGGGAGAGACATTCCACGTAGTGTAATCAGATTTTTGTAAACTTCCTAGATAACGTTGCTCTACTGGTCATTTTGCCAACTTGCCTCCCATATTATTTGCGCTATGTTTACTCGCTGCTAATTTCTCTTAATTTCAGTTGTAAAATTATACGAATGAATAGTTTTATGTCGGAAGTAATGAAAAAAGTAGCATACAAGCACTCCTGCCCAGGAGTGCTGTGAGATCTGCTATAATATTGTGTTGCAGTACAAAGCGGTTCAGAGTGACAGTTCTATGTGTAAAACAGACCGTTGTAGGTTGAGTGAATCAAACCTAAAGGGGTTTTTAAAGCAGACACATTCTCGTTTGCTTGCCCCCATACATGTTATCTCAATCACATAGAACTAATTTGGGGCAAGATAAAATGAGTGCTTAAAGAAATGTAACAAGTGACTTGTTCTTACAGGAATATAACGCTCGAGGGTATATCACTTAAAGCCTAAACAGTTTGGCACGGTTTATGAAAATTACAGAAAAGACAGAAAATGATCAGTGGGAAAAAGATTGAGTAGTTGAAAACATCGTTTACGTTTTATAAGCTAAATATACTGCATGAACTGAAAATAGTATTTAAATTGTGCTATTTTGAGCGAGTTCTTTGCTTTAATCTAGCGTGAATATAGATTCCAAGGTTGGCAATATTATCGTAAACGCGATTATAAGCACAACTCCTGCTCTAGATATCGCTGTGAATTGTTTACTGACGTACTGGCAGGCTGCATTCCTGCAAGGGACCATGAGCTAGTGAACAAACTGTACTTAGAATATAAAAGTTTTCTTATCTCATTCACCTACTGTAGCGTAAGCTGTTTGTCCCATAATTTATTCCACTTCACTATCCGTTTCTTCTTTTGCCCACTGTAACTACTTCTAATTTAGGTTAGATGACCTAATTATGTTTTTATTTCAAATTAACACCCTTTTTCTATATTTCAATTCACTCTAACCTCACTTTTCATGTCCACTGTGTTCCTATCTACCTTATTTGCCCTATAATTTACTTCCACTTTACTCTATCACACTTTATTTCACTTCGAGCACATTTAACACTCTGGGCTGACACACCAGTAAGCTCTGCAGTAAAAGCTGTTATTTCCTGAACAGTCGCGGGCGAATATATCTCACAACACAACACTTCGCAGATACGTTTAAAACAATTCGCATTTCACTACTTCGTAATGGTTTTCCTTGACGATACTTTACGTGTTCCACGGCAGATGCCATTTTCAACGAACTGTTTGTTCCGTTCCTTCACTTCCTTCTGTGATTGCATGAATATGCATTTCGTACCGAAGTTAATAATAGTGATGATATGCAAATTAATGTATTCCATTTATTCTTACTGTAAGATTTTTAAACTGAGTGGGGCATCCAATTTTTTTCAACCTACCATCTAGGCGGGACCCGCATGTGGCATTTGTGGTGGACGAAGCGGCGTCTGGGCGGGTTTTCTCTGGGTTCTTCGGTTTCCCACGCCATTCATTCCACCAATTGCTCCATCATCTTTCCAATCATCCATTTCGACTACATTTCATATCGTCCTCTTCCTCACTATCATACCTGGTGCTTGTCTGACCACCTGCTTCCAGGTGTTCACTCTGTCTGGTTCAGAGGTCCCTCTGCTCCCCGAGAGGGGTCTGACCCTAGGCTGGCTTGTAAGTCCTAGGGGGTGTAAGTCTTACATAATGGGAGGGTAAACAGGTAAAGAAAGAAAGTTACGTAAATACCTAAAATCTACGGCATTTTAATCAAATTGATTAGAGCCCTTTCTGAGAAAATAAGGACTCAAGAAATACAGGCAATCAGTCAACATGAACTTTTGTGAGTAAACCAGAATTTTTTGTTGAAGATCATCAATTTCAACATCTGTTGTGATGCAGGTAAGTCTAATGTAAGTTAGTACAGTAGTGTTCCATACCCGTGACTTGCCGGTCTTTCTTTTTTATTATTTTGTTCTTTAACGACGCTGTCAATTGCCAGAATCACATCAGCGTCGCCGGTGCGCCGCAATTTCGTCCCGCAGGAGTTCTTTCACATGCCAGTAAATCTACTGACATGGAGCTGTCGTTTTTAAGCACATTTAAGACCATCCGTCTGGGCCGAATATGAACCCGCGACCTTGGGATCAGTAGGTCAGCGTCTAATCAACTGAGCTACCCAGACCAACTTTGCCGGTCCTTTACGTATAACACTGGCGGAGAGCGCACCGGTCCTCACCCTATCCCTTGCCGCCGCGGGGCGGTCTAAGAGCGCACTGTACGAGGGGTATTCGAAAAAAATTTCCTTTTGCATTGTTAAAAAAATAGCGCTCGTCTCGCTGAACGATGAGCTGACTTGTAACGCAGAGAAAGCCATAGGCAAGATGGAACATGGTTATCATGGACAACGATGGACTGCGTGGAGTCAAAAAGACGTGAAAAAGGTGTGGGAATACTACATTTCACGGGACTCCACACCGGCCAGAAGGAGAGGAGAGCTGAAGTCTGTTGTTGACTGTTGGAAATGGAGAACGAAGATCCAGATTTTTTGGCCAAACTGGTGACAAAATCACTACCATGCACCTGAGAAGAAGGTATTTGTTTAATAAACGAAGGACGCACTGTAAGGTAAAAATTCGGCAACAATAAGGAATTGCAGGCAGCTGTCCACCAAGTGGGTGCGCAATACCCCCAAACACGGCTCCGTGACGCAATAATGACGTTCCAAAAAAGGTGATAGCAGTATATTGAGACTTCAAATGCACACTGAATCGTTTTCATTACTAAAGTATAAAACACTTACTGTAAATCATTTCCGAACGCCTCTTATATTCTGTAAAATTGCTTCTTTTATCTCAGGGGCCTCAAAACATGTATTTCTGGTTAAATCTCTATATGTAGAATGTTTGTGTGGAATGAAACACCTTCTCCACACTAAACGTAAATTGGCATGATTGTCCTAAGAACGTAATCTGCCGATTGGAATTCCTTACAATGCTGTAGTGAAATAATGGAATTCAATTGCACAATAGAAAGTCATTAATCAGGAAGGGAGAAAGCCATTACAGTCCACTTCACACCATCAGAGACGTCAATTTAACTTAACTACCTGTGACACAATGATGGGAGAGGGTCTAATGGCTAGAACTTTGTCTTAAGCTGGTATCTGAGAAGAGGGGGGGGGGGGGGCAGGAGAAATAGCTGTTCATCTGTTCTTAAAAAGAGGCAATAGTGTCAGGTACCCAAGAGAAGCTTGGATAACCTACGATACATCAGTAGATGTAAGGTTTTGTGGGTGAAGTGCTCCCGAGTTGAATACGTAATAAGTGGGCCCCGCAACAAATCATGGGCTTGGCAAATATTGTCTTTTTGGGCTCTAGAGTACGCATCACGTACACAAGTTTAACTATTTAGGATGCAATATAACATATCAGCATAATCAAGACTTAAATATTAAATTATGTCAATTCCAGAGCAGTTGTGGAATATTAGCAAGAACATTAAAAAGAAAAACAAGAAAAGAAACAAGCTTAAAATTTTACAAAACACTGGCGATTCCAACGTTCACATGTGGTTGTGAAACATGGACGATAAAGAAAAAAGAGTGGGATAAAACAAATGCAGTACAAATAAGATACGTTGGAGCCATAAAAGGATGTACAATAATGGATACAATAAAAAAATTAAGAAATAAGAGAAGAACTAGGTATTTGTCCAATAAATGATAAAATAAACTCGTATAGAGAAAGCTGAAGAATGGTCAATACCCGATACCCCAAAATGACATACAATTACCAACCATATGGGAGGAGAGATGTTGGAAGACCGATGAGAAGGTGAAGAGAGATTTGAGGCCGGAACAGAAGTCTCCTAATCCACGAATTGTGGTTGTTGTTGACGATGACGATGACGATGACGTGTACGTATAGGTGAAACTTCTAAATCTTGCAGTTTTTATCTCAGTTTTTTACATTCTGCTCTGTCACGATGAAAAAGTTAGCGTAATAATGCCAAATCTCTTAGAAATTAAACTTTGGATGGCGTTTTAATATTATATTGTGACTAGATTCATTCGAAATAAGATAAAAAGGCATTACATGCGCCACAGATAGTGGAACAATAACCATTTATATCCATTCGTCAAGAAGCTATGGCTCCAAACAAGTTATTTTTTTCGGCGAAACTTCATTGAGAATAATTGTATTGGACATATTTGTTACATTGATCATGTACAATCCCTGGTTAATATATGACCGAAGCAGTACCTTCTACCCTGTAGAATGAAATGTTAAAAGTTAAAGTATATTTTGGTTAAAAAGAAATAGATAAAAATCTGATGTGTTGAACTTACATCACTTTCTCTACTCACTCTTGTATAAACTGTTCTTACAAATGTTTATTGCTCTATTCCATTTTAGTTGAGATGTATATTTACCTTTTTGCTAATTTTCTTGTAGGTGCAAGGAGAATATGGGAATACAGTAGACTTTAAGTGATAGTCAAATATTTTAAAGCTAGTCGCTATGCGATGATTCCATTCTTTTTGCATAGCCAAGAGATAAAAAATGAATAACGACCTTCCATTCGAGAAAAGTGTATCGGAAAATTCAGACAAATAACAAGGAATATATCCGAAATGGTTCACTGCACAAAGAAATGCATCGATGTAAATTGTGTGTTTAAACAATATCTACATTTTTGTACAGTAAGACTTTGTCTATCTCTTACGGTTCATCTGTTATGCAAAAGTCATCAAGAGTAAACAGCATTGCATGGACTATAGCGAGAAAATTTAAAATGCACACATTTCATTTGCCATAAAAATATCTTAAACTTATGGCATTCTAACCAACATCGTCAAAGTCATTTTTGAGAAAATCGACATTTTCTAAACAATTTTCATGTAAAGAGTAGTTTTGGGTGGAGTAATTTTCTTCAAAATCTACTTGTTACATTCTTGAAACATACAGAGACCCAAAATATCCGAACCGCTGGCTGCGCGGCGTTTTTCCACACGCGCGAATCTTTCTCTAAAAATGCTTTATTTATTCAGGGGGCTCAAAACATATATCTAGTGAAACCTTGACATCGAATTTTTGGGTCGCATACAGCACTCCCCATACTTACTACATGTAACAGAGGAAGTAAAAATATAGTCTATAGAAGAGTGAGTAGATAAGAGATTTTTCATAAGAATACAAGGGATAGCCTTTGAAAAATATCTTATTCCGCCAACTCTAGCTCTGTGGATTGAAGGAACATTCCGCACACTACGTCGTTTATATTAAATGTATACTTCTCGAAATACGTAGGTTATCAGATTTTTCAGGACGATACCGATTTGTTTTACTGTTACAGAATCGCACAGCTTCCAGAGGTAAACCGAAAGCTGAGAATTTAATATCCCACATTTTCTCTAACGCTACTCACCAATAAATCAGAATCACCAAACGATTTCAGACTTACTTAACATGCCTCTCAGAGAAGTCTGTAAAGGAACAAAAATACCAAAGGGGGAACATAATATTTCATTTGAATGGACTAGCTTGTGGAGGAACTTTCTACTGCTTTCCCTTCATGCCACGTCTTCTATTGATCATATAACATTCTTACGTGTCTTGACATCTAAGTGCCCATAAAACTTATCTTAGAAAAGGATCTCTCTCATACGGGCACTGAGCTAGAAAACACTCAGATTAGAACCATTTTGAAGCGGAGAAAAGTCACGCATGACAAAATATTACTGGAAATTCTTTAATACTTAAACATGAAAAAACATATCTATATTGTTATGGGGAGATCAGAAGTCATATCGTGTTAATGTTAAATCTACTAAATTCATGATCAGGGTTCTGACAAACTATAAAATATCAGACCGAAATATTTTACAGGATGTATGTACAGGACTTCTGACTCAATGGCTGCTGACAGAGGGGGCTTAGCACCTCGACCGAAAGGCAATCTTTTGCGCCTGCACCCCTGACGGGCAGAGTTAAGAGGAACGTTATAGATTTCAGTTTCCATGAAAATATCTTAATATGGTATTTTAATAAAAATCTTTATAGCCGCTTTTGAGATTGCCTCGCACAGCTAAGGACAAAACGAACGTCAAATTTTAAATATTTCTTTCAACCACAAATTACAAACCAGAAAACATGTATTTTACCAACAACAAGGCCATGAAAACTTAAGTTACTGTTTAACTGTATGGTCACTATTCGGCCTACCTTTTTACTTTCTCTCCTTCATATAATAAGTAAAGGAAGTATTGTATTCCACCTAAAGATTCAATTCAATTTCCCTGAATTCAGAAAAGGCATTTCTAGAGAAAGGTCCGTGTGTGTTTGTGTCTGTCAGTCTGTGGACAGCATAACTCAAAAACGAAAATTCGATTAAAAACCAAAGTTGATGTTTAAGTTATGCAACAAGAAGATTTTGAAGAAAATTCCTCCACCCTAAACTCCCTTTACATGAAAAGTTTTCGAAAGTTTTAATTTTTTCAAAAATGGCTCTATCGATTTTGATTAAAATGCCATATTTTTTAGATGTTTTTATAACAAATGAAATGTATATTTTGAATTTTCTGGCTGTAGCCTATGTAGTCCTGTTTACTCTGTATGACTTTTGCATAACTGGTAAATCGTAAGAGATAGACTAAATCTTACTAAACAAAAAATGTAGATCTTGCTAAAATACACAGTTTGTGTCCAAATACAATTTTTGTAGAGTGAATGATTTCGGAAATATTTCTTGTTATTTCTGTGAATTTTGGAAAACAAACTTTCGTCTAATGGAACATCGTTATTTATTTGTTTATGTTAGCCGTGCAAAGGGAACAGAATTTGAAAGCTTAAAAGATTTGACTATCGCCCAAAGCCTACTGTATTCTAATATTCCCCTTGTACCTACAAGGAAATGAACAATAATATAATTTCTGCAAATGTTTATCTCAACTAACACGAAGAAGATATAGGACTAAGAGTTTGTAAGAATGGTTAGCAGTTTAGTTTTAAAAGTAGATATACTTACACATCTTACGACTATATTTTGCAGAATGTATTGTGTAATGTTACTGCTTTGTTTTCAGTTCTAATTACCTTTTTGTTATGACAAATAATGTCCTTTATTGAGACCTACTGAACGCACTCCAGATATTAGAGGAGCTAATAATTAGCTTAGGGAATTTCCAATGTTTGCATTGTACAATCAATGGCCCACAGCACAAAGGAGATCTGAAAGTCAGCCGTTGTATAAGCTACACTAAATAATATGGAGTTATCTTTGAATGCGGCAGTCACGCTGCTAATACCGGGTGTTCGTTTTCATTTATCCCCTTCTCGGGTCTCACAGTGAATTCATGAAGCTATTCCTCTCCACGTCACCTACAATACAATCCATGCTGATGTTATACATATTTTGTTAAAAAAAAAAAACGTTTAGAGACCACCCAAGTCAAACTTCTTCTGGAGATTCAGCGATCGAAATCGGTAGCATCAGGTTCAAAAACCTTCTCTTGAGAGTGAGCAGTTCACGTCATGATTGATTCAAATATAACAAATAAAAGGATGCAATAATAATTTCACCTATTGTGAAAAGTAAAGAAGATAATTTGACATTATTTTGAATACATTATCTGCACAGTTGAGATTGAGATCTCGAGTACTTGCAGCCAAAGTATTGGTCCAAACGATCAATGTGTCTCACCGTCCACTTTAAACACACGCCAATGTTGCGCGAAACCAAATGTTGTGCAACGTGTCGACGCAGGTACTGTTTACTGTCAACATTCCTGACCTTCCACTCTAATCACAGTCACTACTGCACCATTGACAAGCGTATGTTCACGAATTTATTCCAACAGACAAGCTACACCAGCTATTTAAAATCATTTTGTGACTAAAGGACTCATTTTAGAAACAAATGAAACACACATTAGTAACTCATCTTTTGAATCTTATCTCTCTACGAGAAAACGATAAAGGAGGCATGAAATACTGGCAATAAAATGTTGCTCCAACTTATTTTTTTATTTGTGGAACCATACACTATAGAGGGAAATGGTACAGGAACCCCTAACACCTTGTTTAGCTCTGTGCTGAATCAAGCTGTTAGAAGGCAACAGGACTGACGAACATTGTTCAGCAGGTGTGATCACATCCCCCTATTTCCCCTCCATTCGTGACCACGAAAGCAGAAAAGCGGGGGAAATCAAAGCGTAAAACCGTTTCTAGCTGAAGCGAGCTACTGTAGTTGTGAAGGGGGGGGGGGCCCTTCTCTCTTCACACCTATGGAGTAACGTTCGTCAGCTCTCATCTAGATTGTATCTAACTTTCAGTAGGCGCGAAATATTATTTTATTGATGCTAAAAAGAATCGTTTTAGTCACTCTCAAGCAAACAGTACACGTGTTAAAACTGAACATCTTGGTGCCATGCGTCGGCAAGGCTTAACGTAATACGAAATGAAATATAAAATTCCGCCAACTTGGGGCTGTGAATGTCATTACTGTTTGAATGTGTTTTTGCAAGAAGGGGGCGCAAGACGAGTTCTGTAATTATGTGAGAGCGGTAATTAGATTCATCCCATTAGTTGTATACAATATTTTATCTGTTCCCATTTAATAATGTCACTTGCGCTATCTGCGTTCATGATACGATTATTGTTTACAAGTAGTATTATCACTATTCAATGTACTATATTCTATGATTCAATGTAAACCAAGATCTAGATAAAATTGTTCCATTGATGATAGTAAAGTTTTCGTCTGGAATAAAAATAACTAGTGTAACTTTATTCAAATCGCTTAATTCGTTCTGTATACTGATTGATTTTTTAAGAAAGTATCACTTCAAATATTGAAGATGCAGCTTCGAAAGTTGCTGCATGGCTTTTACCAGTAAATCCCGTGTAAAGTATGAATTTGCATATGAACACTACATGAAATGATATAAGTTAAGAGAGTCAGTAATATCGTACATAAGAATTTGCTTGGATATTTTCAGTTTTTATATTTTATCGCAAGGAATGTGTTGTATAGGAATGTATAGGGATTTCTAAGCAACTAAGCCAAGTAAACAGTTGAACTGTCAATGGGCTATAGGTTGGGAACAGCATTCGTCCGGTATTTATCTTTCTGTCAGTGACCCTTGGCATCTGCTGTTTTGCATTCTTTGTAGTGATGGTTTTAGTACAGGTAAGGGACGAGTGGTAAGGGAAATTCATGTAAGTTTAATACGCATCAGAGCTTTGCACATAGGAGGCATAAATACTGCACTGTACTACAGGAGTAAGAAATTCTTTTAGAAATGGCACTGATCGGATTTCAGTACGCAGGAAAAGTAACATGTTTTCAGCACACCCATTACACGCACTAATGATTTAACAGTTGAACATCGAATATCCATTAAGTTCGTCCCCGGACATTTGACCCAGGGTGGCCTCCCTTCACCACTTGATTAATGAGCGATGCCCTCAATTAATCGCTACCATACACAATATCGTAATTATTGCTGATACATAATAAATTATAGTTATTAGGTGTTTATCCGGATATCGCCCTGCATTCGATCATATAATATAAGTGTCCAATATTGGTAACAATTTTGTAATTCATGGGCATCTCGGAACCTTATAATGTTAGGTAAGGGCCTGAGAGACCAGTAGATTTATTTGAAAGTTCTAGTTTTCGAACGAACGCACCTATGCAATCGCCAGACTAGAATATCTAATATTACACCTCACTCGGTTGTCTGCTGGAGCAACAAATTCATCTGTTTCTTTAGCTGGATACCTAATCGGCAGTCACGTGTCGCACAGGTCAAACCAACCCTGCGCGCCTACTCTCGTTACATATTTCTGACGTGTGCTTTTTCTCGTTGTTCGTGTAATATTGTTTTGCAATTGCAAGTATTATGTTACTCCTTCTCACAAACAGGAGTAAAAGGTGTGATCAACAAATAGAAAGGATTTAAAAGAAGTGCATTACCTACGTTATGAAGATGCCTTACATGTCTATGAGAACTTATGAATCATATGATTCTAATTCTGAAAATAAGCTGAAGTCGGTTAAATACCAAACAGAATTTTTCAAGCATGCGACACAAAGATTTTTAAGAAAATTCCTCCACCCCAAACTACCCTTTACACGGAAAAATGGTCCAAAATTTTGATTGTCTCAAAAATGCTCTAACGATTTTTCAAAATACTTTGATTCCAAAAGAAATATTCATATTGAATTTTCTGGGAATAATTTTTGAAGTCCTCTTCATTCTGAATTACTTGTTTATAATTGTTAAACCTTAAAAGATGGACAAAATCTTAACGAAACAAAAGTGTACACCATGAATCCTGTCTAGAACACCAAATTCATCTAAGTCCTACACGGCACAGCGCCTTGTTCACACCAACCCCGACACAGATGTGTAGCGGCAGCAACAAGTTGTCACAAGTTTCGAATCTTAATATTACAAACCTCTATGATTAATCAAGGCGCTGTGATTTTTTCTGGTCCATTGGGGGGGGGGGGGTCCATCTCTAAGTGCAGATTTTAATTCTCTCTTTTTATGTCTGTTTTTATTGGAGCTAACCATTTCAATGATATCTTTTGTTATTATTTTGAATTTTTGAAATACTTTTCTCAAATTGGTAGTATTTATTCGCTTTTTTCTTTGTTTTACATCCTCCTAGTCATGTTGAGAGAACGGAATTTCAAAGATATCACATAAGCTCTTAAAATGCTTGATTAATTATTGCTTTAAGCCCACCATATTTCCCTAATCTCCTTGCATCAACAAAGAAATTTGTAATAAAACCATTTGTACGAGTATAAAGGTTTCGGTGGATTAACAAGAAGAATAAGCTTTTGTAAGAATATTTGTTGAAGAATGAGTAGATAAAGTCATGTGTAGGTAACAGACTCTTACTACTTCATATTCATACACGAACATTGATATCAAAAATTTATATAATTAATGTAACAGATTGCACTTCTCACAGTTTCTTGTTTTCCCTTTTTTGCAACAAAACGTTTTATGTCTTTCAATTGATTTTGTCTTGGTATAGAATCCAAATGCCTAGTTTTTCTAAGCAGGAAAAGGGCCACACATCGCGTCATTTTGTTGTTGTTTATTCTGTTCTTCATTAGAGGAGATGACATTTCTTGTACGTACATCTCTTCTTGGAGTTTTCTTTCCTTTAGAAGCGCACTCCATTCTTCCTTTTTGGGCCAAAGTTCTTTTTTAAACATGCTCCGGGTATGTCTGGAGAATCACCTTTGGTTTTATTGTTGAAGGTTTGAATAGTCTTTTTTTCCAAGAGAAGCAAGCTTATCTTGGAAAGAAAGTAATTTTGAAGGTCTGTCGCTTTCCGATTCACATTTATTTATTTTCTCTGCCAAATATTATCGTAGGTGAAGAAGGTATTGCAAAATCCGATATTGGTTTTGCACCGAACATGCTTTTACACTCACCGAATCCAAAAAATGCAGTTTTAGAAAAAGGTTCCTGTGTTGTATTTGAATAGCATAATTAAAAAAGGAAAACATTACACGAAGCTGTTTCTGTACTTTTTCTTCCAAGTATATTTAAAGAAAAATCCATGTTACGTCATTCTAGCACGTATAAGCGAATGCGACGGCTAGAGAGGGCAGTTCTTCGTGGTTGTTAAGTGTTGAACCAGACAACCGTTAGCATTTAGTTTTAAGTGTATGTACAGTCGGTATCGTCACAGCTGTAGATATTTAATCGTCGCGTCGGAGTTGTTTTATGAAGGATTGAAGTGATGGTCAAACCAGTAGTTTGTGAGACAGAAAGGATAGTACTCACAGACTGAAGTATGTGTCAAGGTTGTGATTGGACAGAAAAGCTGTGAGTGGCAAGGTCACGATGAATCGTAGATTATGTTAACCATAAAACCGAACTGTATTTTTGTACTTCAGTCTTAGAAGGGAAATAGAGCGACAGAAAAAGTAACTAGAATTTTTCATTTGTTACACTATAATGAAATGTGTAATTTAGCTGCTTCTTCCAGGGTTTATCTCGATTAAAATCAATTAGGTAAAAAATTAGCTTCCATAAGAGAAGTTTGTATACGCAATAATAAACGAGAATGGGAACGTCATGTGAATGTAATGTACCTCTGTGTCTGTATCTACCCAAGTCTCTGCGCCATAAAGTATCATTGGCAATTCAGTGGTTTATAACATTCTAATTATGATTCATTTGCCTAAATATCGTCTTTTCTGCCGCAAACATATTGATACTTATGGAGTTTTTCTTCCATCTCTGCATTTTCTGGTATATTTTATATTCGAGATACTCATTGCTGCTCACCGGTTCAATAACTTGTGAGCCAACTACAATTTTTTATCTTTTATGTTGAAATCCGATGCACGACTTTGTTTTGCTTTTGTTTTTACATAATTGCAACAATCTGTAGCTCATTATCTAAATTAGCCACCACCTCTACAAACAATAATCAATAAATGATGCATTAATAACAAAATTACTTACGGTGAATGAATGAAATGGATGAAATGATGCTCAAATGAATCCGAGGTCTATGGTTATCCGACATTCGTGTTCTCACGATAAGGGACACGGGGGCTGAAATTTGAAAGTTCTATACTCACTTAAAATTTTGTGTGAGCTATAGGTAGGCCATTAGTAAGCTGTGTAACTAGTTTCAAAGTTATACGATTGTTACTTATAGAGCTATTAATCAATTAATAATACAAAATATTGCTCATTTTAAAACACACCTGGTGCCATTATTACTTTCCCTACTGGTGAGTACGGGAAGTATTGTATTCCACCCAAAAGTACGATGTCGAGATTACACCGAAAATATATGTTTTGAGACCCCCTGAATCCAAAAAAAGCATTCTTAGAAAATGATCCGTGTGTGTGTCTGAGTCAGTCTGTGGACAGCATAGCTCAAAAGTGAAAAGTCGGTTAAAAACCAAACGACATAAAAGCATCCACATCCAAGCATCAACATCGAAAAATCGACATGGAAATATCGACATCGAAAATTCAACATACAAATTTCTAACTCGAAAAGTTGACCTTGTAAATCAGACGTGGAAAATCCGTCGTAGAGAATACATAAAATATTCCCTACCGACGAATCAACATCGAAAACTCGACATCGAAAACTTGAAAACGAAAATTCCACAACGAAAATTCTAATCGAAATTTTGACATCGGTCACAACATCAAAAAATCGAATTCTAAAAATCGACATGGAAATATCGACATCGAAAATACAACATACAAACTTCTAACTCGAAAAGTTGACTTTGAAAATCAGAGGTGGATAATCCGTCGGGGAGAATATATAAAATATTCCCTACCGACGATTCGACATCGAAAATCCGACATCGAAAATTCCACATCGAAAATTCCACGTCAAAAATTCGACCTAGAAAACTCGACATCGACATGGAAGCATCGACATCAGAGCATCGACATCGGAGCATCAACATCGAAGCATTGACATCGAAATTCGACAGCAACAATCGACATCAAAAATCGACATGGAGATAACGACATGGAAACATAGACATCGAGAAAACGACATCGAAAATAATACATACAAAATTCTAATTCGACAAGTTGACTTTGAAAATCAGATGTGGAAATTCCGTCGTTTTGTATGCATCGAAAAATCTATATCGAAAATGCGACATAACAAATTTGACATCCAAAAATCGACATCGAAAATTCGACATCGTAAATTCCACATCGAATTTTCACATCGAAAATTCGACATAGGAAATTCGATATTGGACATATAAAAAGCTCGACATCGAAGCATGGACATATAACCATCGACATCAAAGCATCGACATGGAAATATCGACATCGAGAAAACTACATCGAAAATAAAACATACAAAATACAAACTCGAAAAGTTGACTTCGTAAATCAGACATGGAAAATCCGTCGTGGAAAATATACAAAATATTCCCTACCGAAGATTCGACATCGAAGACGACATAGAAAACGGGACATGGAAGCATTGAAATCCAAGCATGACATCGGAGCATCGACACTGGAGCATCAACATCGGAGCATCGACATCGAAAAATCGATATCAATAATCGACAAGGAAATATCGACATCGAGATAACGACATCGTAAATAATACATACAAAATTCTAATTCGAAAAGTTGACTTTGAAAATCAGACGTGAAAAATCCGTTTCTTATGAATACATCGAAAATTCGACATGGAAAATTCGATATCGAAAGTTTAAAATCTAGTATTCGACATCGAAAATTTGACATTCAAAATTAGACATAGAAAATTCGACTGAGAAAATACTACATTGCAAATTCCACTACGAACACATGAAACTCGACATCGAAGCATCGACATATAAGCATCGATATCAAAGCATCGACATGGAGATATCGACATCGAGAAAACGACATTGAAAATACAACACAAAATTCTAACTCTAAAAGTTGCCTTCGTAAATCAAACGGGGAAAATCCGTCGTGGAGAATACTTAAAATATTCCCTACCGACGATTCGACAACGGAAATCCGACAAATAATCCGACATGGAAAATTTGACAACGAAAATTCGACTACGGTCTCAACATCAAATACTGGACATCGAAAATTCGAAAACGGTCTCTACGTCAAAAACTCGACAGCATAACATTGACATCGAAGCATCGACATCGAAGCATCGACTTCGAAGCATCGACTTCGAGAAAACGAAATCCAAAATATAACATACAAAATTCTAACTCGAAAGGTTGACTTCGTAAATGAGACGTGGAAAAACTGTCGTGGAGAATACATTAAAAATTCGCTACCGGAGATTCCAGATTTAGCATTCGACATCGAAAATCCGACAACAAAAATTAGATATAAAAAATCAGACACCGAAGATTAGACATCGAGAATTAAACAACGGACAAATCAAAACCTGACATCGAAGTATCGACATCTGACATCAAAGCATCGGCATCAAAGTGTCGGCATCGAAGATTCGACATCGAGGCCGCGACTTCGAAACCCCGACATCCAGAAAACGACATTGGAAATACCTACAACATACAATATTCTAACTCGAAAAGTTGACTTCGCAAGTCACACGTGGAGATCCGTCGTGATGAACGCATCAAAAATTAGACATCGAAAATTTAACATCGGAAATTAATCATCGTATATTCGACATCAGACACAACATCAAAAACTCGTAATCGAAAATACAACACCGAAGCTACGCCTCAGAAGCATCGACATCGAGCATGGACATCGAAGCATCAATATGGAAAATCGACATCGAAAATACAACATACAAAATTCGAAACTGATAAGTTGACTTCGTAAATGAGACGTGCAAAATCCGTCGTGGAGAATACATCAAAAATTCCCTAGCGACGATTCACATCGAAAATCGGACATCGGACACATAGAAAATTTGACATAGAAAATTTAACATCGGGTATTCGACATCGTGAATTCGACATCAAAAATTCAAGATCGAAAATTCGACAAATTAACATAGAAAATTCGACATCGAAAATTCCACATCGGACACATCAAAAACCCGACATCAAAGCATCGACATCAAAGCATCGACATGGAAATATTGACATCAAAAATACAACAAAAAATTCTAACTCGAAATGTTGACTTCGTAAATCAGACGTGGAAAATCGGTCGTTATGAATGCATCAAAGATACAACACCGATTATTCGACATCGTAAATTCAACACCGAGAATTCCATATAGAAAATTAGATATCGAAAATTCGATATAGAATATTCGACATTGAAAATTCCATATAGAAAATTCAACATTGTAAATTCAACATAGTAAATTCGACATTGAAAATTCGACATAGTAAATTCGACATCGAAAATTCTATATGGAAAATTCGATATAAAAATTCGACATCGAAAATTCTATATATAAAATTCGATATAGATCATTCGACATCGAAAATTTGACATCGAAAATTCCACTTCGAAACTTTGACTTCGAAAATCAGACATCGAAAAATTCGACATCAAAACATTCGACATCGAAAATACGGTTGGCTAATTCGATATCGAGAATATAACTCCATCGAGAAAACGATATCGAAAATAATATACAAAATTCTAATTCGAAAGATTGACTTTGAAAATCAGACGTGGAAAGTCCGTCGCTTTCAATACATCGAAAACTCGTCATTGAAAAAGACAAGGAAAATCCGATATCGAAAATTTTACATCAGGTATTCCGCATCGAAAATTATACATCGAAAATACGGCATAGAAAATCGACATCGCAAATTCCACTACGGACACAAAAAACTCGACATTTAAGCATCGATATTAAGCATCGACATGCAAATATCGTCATCGAGAAAACGATATCGAAAACAACAAAATTCTAACTCGAAAAGTAGACTTCATAAATCGGATGTGGGAAATCCGTCGACATAAATAATCCGACATCGAAAATTTGACAAAGAAAATTCGACTACGGTCTCAACATCAAATACTGATATCGAAAATTCGAAAACGGTCTCAACGTCAAAAACTCGACAGTATAACATCGACATCGAAGCATCGACTTCGAGAAAACGAAATCCAAAATACAACATACAAAATTCTAACTCGAAAGGTTGACTTCGTAAATGAGACGTGGAAAAACTGTCGTGGAGAATACATAATAAATTCGCTACCGGAGATTCCAGATTTAGCATTCGACATCGAAAATCCGACAACAAAAATTAGATATAAAAAATCAGACATCGAAGGTTAGACATCGAGAATTAAACAACGGACACATCAAAACCTGACATCGAAGTATCGACATCGGACATCAAAAACTGGACATCAAAGCATCGGCATCGAAGATTCGACATCGAGGCCGCGTCTTCGAAACCCCGACATCCAGAAAACGACATTGAAAATACAACATACAATATTCTAACTCTAAAAGTTGACTTCGCAAATCAGACGTGAGGAATCCGTCGTGATGAGTGCATCAAAAATTAGACATCGAAAATTTAACATCGGAAATTAATCATCGTATATTCGAGATCAGACACAACATCAAAAACTCGTAATCGAAGCTACAACACCGAAGCTACGCCTCAGAAGCATCGACAAGGAGCATGGACATCCAAGCATCAATATGGAAAATCGACATCGAAAATACAACATACAAAATTCGAAATCGATAAGTTGACTTCGTAAATGAGACGTGCAAAATTCGTCACATCGAAAATCGGACATCGAAAATCCGACATCGAAAATTCCACATCGATTATTCCACATAGAAAGTTTAACATCGGGTATTCGTCATCGTAAATTCGACATCGAAAATTCAAGATCGAAAATTCGCCAAAACTGCATAGAAAATTCCACATCGGACACATCAAAAAACCTACATCAAAGCATCGACATGGAAATATCGACATCAAAAATACAACAAAAAATTTTAACTCGAAATGTTGACTTCGTAAATCAGACGTGGAAAATCGATCGTTTTGAATGGATCAAAGATACAACACCGAAAATTCGACATCGTAAATTCGATATCGAATTTTCGACATAGAAAATTCAAAATCTAAAATTCGACATGGAAAATCCGACATCGAAAAATTCGACATCGAAAATGCCGACATGGAAAATTCGACTTCGAAAATTCGACATCGAAAATTCTACATCGAAAGTTCGACATCGAAAGTTCGACATCGAAAGTTCGACATCGAAAGTTCGACATCGAAAGTTCGACTTCGAAAGTTCGACATCGAAAATTCGATATCGAAAATTCAACATCGAAAATTCGACGTCGGAATTTTGACATCGAAAAACGGCATAGAAAATTAGAAATCGAAAACTCGACATCGAAAATTCCACATCGAAAATTCCACATCGAAAAATTTGACATCAAAATTCGGTTGGATAATTCGATATCGAGAATATAACCCCGGGTATCTGACATCGAAAATACGACATCGTAAATTTCATGTCGGGCACACAAAAGCTCGACATCGAAGCACCGACATATAAGCATCGACATCATAGCATCGACGTGGAAATATCGACATCGCAAAAACGACATCGAAAATACAACAAACGAAATTCTAAGTCGAAAATTTGACTTCGTTAATCAGACGTGGAAAATCGGTCGTGTACAATACATAAAATATTCCGTACCGACGATTCGACATCGAAAATCCGTCATCAAAAATTTGACTTCGAAAATTTCACGTCAAAAATTCGACACCGAAGCATCGACATGGAAGCATCGAATTCAGAGCATCGACATCGAAGAATCGACATCGGAGCACCGACATCAAAAGTCGACATGGAGATAGACATGGAAATATCGACATCGAGAAAACGACATCGAAAATAATACATAGAATATTCTAATTTAAAAAGTTGACTTTGAAAATCAGACGTGGAAAATCCGTCGTTTTGAATGCATCGAAAATTCGACATAGAAAATTCGGCATTAAAAAATCGACATCGGACACATCAAAAACTCGACATCGGAGCACTGACATATAAGCATCGACATCAAAGCATTGACATGGAAATATCGACATCGAGAGAACATCGAAAATACAACATACAAAATTCTAACTCGAATAATCGACTTCGTTAATCAGACGTGCAAAATCGATCGTGTACGATACATAAAATATTCCGTACCGACGATTCGACATCGAAAATTCCACATCGAAAATTCCACATCGAAAATTCCACGTGAAAACTTCCACGTCGAAAATTCGACATAGGAAACTCGACACCGAAGCATCGACATGGAAGCATTGAAATCGTAGCATCGAATTCAGAGCATCGACATCGGAACATCGACATCGAAGAATCGACTTCGGAGCACATGGAGATAGACATGGAAATAATGACATCGAGAAAACATCGAAAATAATACGTACAATATTCTAATTTAAAATCTTGACTTTGAAAATCAGACGTGGAAAATCCGTCTTTTTGAATGCATCGAATATTCTACATCGAAAATTCGACATGGAAGATTCGATATCGAGAATTCGACATGGAAAATTCTATATCGAAAATTAGACATGGAATATTCGATATCGAAAATTTGACGTCGGTTATTCGACAAGGAATATTAGACATCGGAGCATTGACATCGAAAATTCGATATCGGAAATTCGACTTCGCTATTTCTACATCACACACATCAAAAACTCGACTTCGGAGCATCGACATCAAAGCATCGATATGGAAATATCGACATCCGGAAAACGACATCGAAAATACAACATACAAACTTCTAACTCGAAAAGTTGACTTCGTAACTCAGACGTGGAAAATCCATCGTGGGGAATACATAAAATATTCGCTACCGACTATTCGACATCGAAAATCCGACAACGAAAGTTCTACATCGAAAATTTCACGTCGAAAATTCAACATCGAAGCATCGACATCGGAGCATCGACATCTTAACATCGACATCGAAGCACTGACATTAAAAAATGACATGGAGATATCCACATGAAAATATCGACATCGAAAAAACGACATCGAAAGTAATACATACAAAATTCTAATTCGAAAGATTGACTTTGAAAATCAGACGTGGAAAGCCGTCGCTTTCAATACATCGAAAACTCGTCGTTGAAAAAGACAAGGAAAATCCGATATCGAAAATTTTACATCAGGTATTCGGCATCGAAAATTATACATCGAAAATTCGGCATAGAAAATCGACATCGCAAATTCCACTACGGACACAAAAAACTCGACATTTAAGCATCGATATTAAGCATCGACATGGAAATATGGTCATCGAGAAAACGATATGGAAAACAACATATAAAATTCTAACTCGAAAAGTAGACTTCATAAATCGGATGTGGAAAATCCGTCGACATAAATAATCCGACATCGAAAATTTGACAACGAAAATTCGACTACGGTCTCAACATCAAATACTGGACATCGAAAATTCGAAAGCGGTCTCAACGTCAAAAACTCGACAGCATAACATCGACATCGAAGCATCGACTTCGAGAAAACGAAATCCAAAATACAACATACAAAATTCTAACTCGAAAGGTTGACTTCGTAAATGAGACGTGGAAAAACTGTCGTGGAGAATACGTTATAAACTCGCTACCGGAAATTCCAGATTTAGCATTCGACATCGAAAATCCGACAACAAAAATTAGATATAAAAAAATCAGACATCGAAGGTTAGACATCGAGAATTAAACAACGGACACATCAAAACCTGACATCGAAGTATCGACATCTGACATCAAAGCATCGGCATCAAAGTGTCGGCATCGAAGATTCGACATCAAGGCCGCGACTTCGAAACCCCGACATCCAGAAAACGACATTGGAAATACCTACAACATACAATATTCTAACTCGAAAAGTTGACTTCGCAAGTCACACGTGGAGATCCGTCGTGATGAACGCATCAAAAATTAGACATCGAAAATTTAACATCGGAAATTAATCATCGTATATTCGACATCAGACACAACATCAAAAACTCGTAATCGAAGCTACAACACCGAAGCTACGCCTCAGAAGCATCGACAAGGAGCATGGACATCCAAGCATCAATATGGAAAATCGCCATCGAAAATACAACATACAAAATTCGAAATCGATAAGTTGACTTCGTAAATGAGACGTGCAAAATCCGTCGTGGAGAATACATCAAATAATTCTATAGCGACGATTCACATCGAAAATCGGACATCGAAAATCCGACATCGAAAATTCCACATCGATTATTCCACATAGAAAGTTTAACATCGGGTATTCGTCATCGTAAATTCGACATCGAAAATTCAAGATCGAAAATTCGCCAAATCTAAATAGAAAATTCGACATCGAAAATTCCACATCGGACACATCAAAAAACCTACATCAAAGCATCGACATGGAAATATCGACATCAAAAATACAACAAAAAATTTTAACTCGAAATGTTGACTTCGTAAACCAGACGTGGAAAATCGATCGTTTTGAATGCATCAAGGATAGAACACCGAAAATTCGACATCGTAAATTCGTTATCGAATTTTCGACATCGAAAATTCAAAATCGAAAATTCCACATCGAAAATTCGACATGGAAAATTCGACATCGGTAGTTCGACATCGAAAATGCGACATCGAAAATTCGACATCGAAAATTCGACATCGAAAATTCGACATCGAAAATTCGACATCGAAAATTCGATATCGAAAATTCAACATCTAAAATTCGACGTCGAAAATTTGACATCGAAAAACGGCATAGAAAATTAGAAATCGAAAATTTGACATCGAAGATTCCACATCGGACACATCAAAACACCGACATCAAAGCATCGACATATAAGTATCGACATCAAAGCATCGACATGGAAATATCGACATCAAAGATACAACAAAAAATTTTAACTCGAAATGTTGACTTCGTAAATCAGACGTGGAAACTCGATCGTTTTGAATGCATCAAAGATACAACACCGAGAATTCGACATCGTAAATTCGACACCGAGAATTCCATATAGAAAATTCGATATCGAAAATTCGACATCGAAAAATTCGACATCAAAATTCGGTTGGATAATTCGATATCGAGAATATAACTCCGGGTATCTGACTTCGAAAATTCGATATCGATGTTCAACATCGAAAATACGACATCGTAAATTCCACGTCGGACACATAAAAGCTCGACATCGAAGCACCGACATATAAGCATCGACATCATAGCATCGACGTGGAAATATCGACATCGAGAAAACGACATCGAAAATACAACAAACGAAATTCTAAGTCGAAAATTTGACTTCGTTAATCAGACGTGGAAAATCGGTCGTGTACAACACATAAAATATTCCGTACCGACGATTCGACATCGAAAATCCGTCATCAAAAATTCGACTTCGAAAATTCCACATCGAAAATTCCACGTCAAAAATTCGACACCGAAGCATCGACATGGAAGCATTGAAATCGAAGCATCGAATTCAGAGCATCGACATCGAAGAATCGACATCGGAGCACCGACATCAAAAGTCGACATGGAGATAGACATGGAAATATCGACATCGAGAAAACGAAATCGAAAATAATACATACAATATTCTAATTTAAAAAGTTGACTTTGAAAATCAGACGTGGAAAATCCGTCGTTTTGAATGCATCGAAAATTCGACATAGAAAATTCGGCATTAAAAAATCGACATCGGACACATCAAAAACTCGACATCGGAGCACTGACATATAAGCATCGACATGGAAATATCGACATCGAGAGAACATCGAAAATACAACATACAAAATTCTAACTCGAAAAATCGACTTCGTTAATCAGACGTGCAAAATCGGTCGTGTACGATACATAAAATATTCCGTACCGACGATTCGACATCGAAAATCCATCATCGAAAATTCTACTTCGAAAATTCCACATCGAAAATTCCACATCGAAAATTCCACATCGAAAATTCCACATCGAAAATTCCACGTGGAAACTTCCGCGTCGAAAATTCGACATAGAAAACTCGACACCGAAGCATCGACATGGAAGCATTGAAATCGAAGCATCGAATTCAGAGCATCGACATCGGAACATCGACATTGAAGAATCGACTTCGGAGCACCGACATCAAATGTCGACATAGCGATAGACATGGAAATAATGACATCGAGAAAACATCGAAAATAATACGTACAATGTTCTAATTTTAAAAGTTGAATGCTTCGAATATACTACATCGAAAATTCGACATGGAAAATTCGATATCGAAAATTAGATATGGAAAATTCGATATCGAAAATTTGACGTCTGGTATTCGACAAGGAATATTCGACATCGGAGCATTGACATCGAAAATTCGATATCGTAAATTCGACTTCGCAATTTCTACATCACACACATCAAAAACTCTACTACGGAGCATCGACATCAAAGCATCGATATGGAAATATCGACATCGGAAAAACGACATCGAAAATACAACATACAAACTTCTAACTCGAAAAGTTGACTTCGTAACTCAGACGTGGAAAATCCATCGTGGGGAATACATAAAATATTCGCTACCGACTATTCGACATCGAAAATCCGACAGCGAAAGTTCCACATCGAAAATTCCATGTCGAAAATTCAACATCGAAAACTCAACATCGAAGCATTGACATGGAAGCATTGACATCGAAGCACCGACATCGATACATCGACATGGAAATATCAACATCCAGAAAACATCGGAAATACTACATACAAAATTCTAATTCGAAAAGTTCACTTTGAAAAGCAGACGTGTAAAACCCGTCGTGATGAATGCATCGAAAATTCGAGATAAAAAATTCGACATCTAAAATTTGACATAAAAAATTTGTCATTGCATATTTGACATCGAAAATTTATAATGGCAAGTTAAACATCGCAAATTCAACATCGGACACATGAAATACTCGACTCCGAAGCTACGACATCGAAGCTACAACTCCTAAGCTTTGACATCGAGGCATAGACATCGAAATCGAAGCATCGACATAGAAATATTGACATTGAGAAAAGACATGGAAAATACAACATACAAAAATCTAACTTGAAAAGTTGACTTCGTAAATCAGGCGTGGCAAATCCGTCGTGGGGAATATATAAAATATTCCCTACCGACGATTCGAATCGAAAACTCGACATCGAAAGCTCGCCATCGAAGCATCGATATCGTAGCATCGACATCGTAGCATCGACATCGAAGCACCGACATCGAAATTGGACATGGAAATATCGACATCGAGAAAACGACATCGAAAATAATACATACAAAACTCTAATTTGAAAAGTTAACTTTGAAAATCAGTCGTGGAAAATCCGTCGCGGAGAATACATAAAAAATTCCCTACCGACAATTCGACATTTAGCATTCGACATCGAATGCTCGAAATCAAAACCTCTACATCAATAATACCGAAGATTCGACACCGAAGATTCGACATAGAAGGCTCAACATGGATAACTCGACATCATAAATTCGACTTCGCAAATTCGGTATCGTAAATTCGACATCGTAAATTCGACCACGTAAATACGACATCGTAAATTCGACGTCGTAAATTGGACATCGTAAATTCGTCATCGTAAATTCGACATCGTACTTTGCTTTATAGAAAACTCGACATAGAAAAATCGACATAGCATACACGACATCGAAAATTCCAAATGCAAAATTCAACTTCAAAATTCCTTTATAGAAATATCGACACGAAAATTCCACACCTAAAATTTTATATCGAAAGTATTATATCTAATAATTCGACATTGAAAAATTGACATAGAAAACTCGACACCGAAAAATCGGAATCCAAAAATCGACACCGAAAGATCTACTTGTAAAATCTACCTAGAAAAAGTGACATTCGAATTCGAAATGTTGACATTGAAACTCCGACGTGGAATACCTAACGTGGAGAATACATCAAAATTTGGCACCGAAGAATCGACAGCAAAATTTTGACAACAAAAATTGAGCATTGTAAATTCGATATCGAAAGTTCCAAATCGAAATTGTGACATCAAAGCCTCGACATTGAAAATAAGACGTCGAAAATTTGACATTGAAAATTCCACATGGAGAGCTAAACATCGGAAATTAGACGTCGAGAATCTGACATAGAAAATTAGGCATCGAAAATCCGACTTCATATATCCGAATTCGGAAATCTCACATTGAAATTTCGACTTCTATAATTCGACATCAATAAATCCATATGGAAATTCCACATTGAAGTTTAAAATTCGACGTGGAAAATCCGGCGAGGAAAATCCGTCTTTGAAAATCCGAACCCGAAAATTCGCCATCAAAAAACGGAGATCGAAATTTCGACGGCGAAAACCCGATGTTGAAAATTGGATACCAAAAATATGACGCCGAAGATTCACTGCCGAAATTACGGAATCGAAAATTTGACATAGAAAATTCGACATCGAGAATTCAACATCGTAAGTTCTGTGCCGAAAATAAGGCATAGAAAATTCGACATCGAATCGAATATTTCGTCGTAATTTGCGCCACACAGTGTTGTCTGACTGGAACTATCGCATAATAGTATCACGATGTCCTAGTGTCCGCATTATCAGAATAAAAAAGGCAGCTAAGTTTATCAATGTAACGTAATCTTTTTATGTAATTTCACCAACTTGGGGTTGTCTGGAGAAGTGCACACATGTCAAGCTCAGATGACAATACAATAATATCAGGACATTGTTCTAATCTCCTGATCAGATTCATCAGGAAAATCTGGTGTGTTTACGCTCACATGACTTTATCTACTCTTGTACTAACCATTCGTGCAAACTCTTATTCCTATATCTTCTTCGTGTTAGTTAAGATAAACGTTCGTACAAATTATCTTATTGCTTACTTCCTTGTAGGTACAAGGGGAATATTAGAATACAGTAGGCTTTGTGTGATAGTCAAATCTTTTAAAGTTTTGAGATTCCGTTCTCTTTGCACACTTAACTTATAAAAAATGAACAAAGATGTTCTATTCCACGAAAGTTTTAAGTTTTCCGAAACTCACACAATAACAAGGAATATCTCCGAAATGGTTCACTCTACAAGAAAATTTGTTCGGACCTAAATTGTGTAATTTAGCAAGATCTACATTTTTGTATAGTACGATTTGGTCTATCTCTAATGGTTTACCAGTTATGCAAAAGTCGTTCAGAGTAAATACGACTACAGGGGTTATAGTCAGAAAATACGAGATAAACATTTCATTTGTCATAAAAATATCTCAAACATCTGGCATTTTAATCAAAATCGTTAGAGCCATTTTCAAGAAAATAAAAATTTTTGAAAAATTTTCCATGTAAAGGGTAGTTTAGGGTGGGGCTATTTTCTTCAAAATGTTCGTGTCGCATCCGTGAAAGACATTAAACTTAAATACCAACTTATGTTTTTAGCGGACTTTTCGTTTTTGAGTTTTGCTGTTCACAGACTGACAGTAGGTTTATGTTATGTGCTTCTCATTTGTTATAATTATGAGTACAAAATAAGTTATTTTTGTAGCCATAGCACCATTTGCTAAGACAAAAACGTATTTCTATTTGCACATATTCTTATACAAAAATTAGCCAAATTTGTATTTATTATATTTTTACAAAAACTATTTGCCATAGACTAAAGATAATAACTAGGTTTGTTCAAGTGTCTTTACACAACATGCGTGCAAATTTTTACTACAATTGGATCAAAACTAGCGCCCCAGCCTGATCGTGTGTATTGAAAAATGTATATTTGAGAAAAATTGAGATTTACAGATTTATTCTCAGAGCTGGCTCGTAGAGTTACAATACGATCTCAAACAGTGAAACTCGACCCAGACAAGGCTTACTGGGTCACGATACCTACTGTAAAGCAATATTTGTTTATCAAAAGAGAGTGTAGTAATATGTTTCCAAAACTGTTTCAAAACAGGTATCACACTGGGTGCTTTCAACCTGTCTCGTCAACTGCACACCTAAGTATTTAAACGTGTCTTAAATATGGCGGAACTTGACAGTTTATTCATGCACCTGATTCCTGAAATTTCTAGGTACATTTGTAAGTGGAAATCTGAAATTCGTAAATTTTGTCATTTTTGATCGAAATTTCAGTTTTCCTGTCCCTCGGAAAAAACCTTATCCTGATAGCTATCCATAAACGAGATTCAAACTTGGGACCTCTTGGACATGAGGCAGGCACGCTACCACCACGCTACAGAGGCGGGCTGAAAAAGATGGTGGTGGTGATGATGACGATGACAAATCCTTGTCTACATTAACATGAAATAGATGAAAAGACTCTATAAGAAGATTTTGTTGGATAACGGAAATATATGGAAAGCCATTAAACATGTATTTAAGGCATTTTTAATAGAGAAGTGTTTATATGATATAAGTGAACTGTAAAGAATGGATATATAAATTCATCCTAAAATTGTAAAGGACAAAATTATACAAATGCAAACATGCTTTAACAATTTTACTACAAATTCAGAAATATATAATTATAACACAAGAGGTAAATATAAATTACATTTAACCCCACATCATAATAGATTATTTGAGAATAGCTTTCATTATAAAGGTAGCAAATTCTACAATAATTTACCTTCGAAAATAAAAAATATAGGTACAATCGATTGCAAGTTTCAAAAAGCAGATTCACAAACTCTTCTTAATAAATGTTTTTATACAATTGATAAATTTTTGCATTTGAAAGAATGAATTGTATATTTTATGTTCTTGTTTAATATAAATACATTATTTATAAAAATAGTTTTTTATGATATGATTGATACTGCTTTTACTTTGTAATACTTTATATATATTCATAATCAAAGGACGCAATAAATGTTTACATTTTGTTTTAAACCCGATATATCCAATATGTATTTGATCTAAGGATGAATAAATTGAAGTGAAATGAATTGAATTACGTCAAGGTTTGTCTTCCCGGCACTGTGTTGGGTTTAACAGTCCAGTTGTGGTTTATGCCTCAACCCCAGTTCTTCGCCGACAATAAGTACTAAATACTCATTCACCAGATGAGAGAGAAACTCCTAGCTTTTAGTTCTGTAATGTTCCTTCCGCAGTGCAGCTTTTGGAATTTTGGTATAAGCCGGTAGCCAAAGTAAGTTGCACCGGGACCCCGACGACCTTCTTTGGCGAGCTTGAGTAGTGCTTTATCCGGAATTTATTACTGGATGCGGGAAGAAGTTGTCAGCCGTTGTCCCATTTTCACAGAGAATTGCTCAGTTTTTTCTTCCCTGTAGCGAGTATGCGGAGCTAGTTAACTATACTTATCTTCCACAAGCTAAGGGAGAGCTTTTGTTGACTACTGCGAGCATATTGAGCTAGCTTGGTGTATCTCTCTTCGGGATTATGCCAAATCCAACGTGAGCGACACAATAACCCGCCTCAATGACCTGAGTACAGCGGCAGAGAAAGGAAAGAGAGGGAGAGAGACACACACAGATACTCACCCCTCTGTGTTTGTTGTTACGGGAAAGTGGGAGAAAATTCGGCTGCTACTATCCAATCAGAGCTAGACTGAAGAGGCAAGTATTAATAGACTTCGGACGTTTCTGCTCGTAAAACATTTTTTAGACAGTTGATAGTAAAAGTCGCACTTTTAGCAGTTCACAACAGTGTTAAAAGTATAAAATTCTACCACTCGGTGCTTAAAAATATTTCAACATTCCGATAATGCCAACTTTGTTTTCTTGTGGAATATGACCATCGCCTCATTCCAGTAGGCCGTGAATCTACAATGCTTGTTTAAAATGGTGACTCATTTCAATTATAATATGAGTAAGCTTAGAAAAAATTGTAATATTAATTAATTAAATTTCGTTACGTTATTTCCATCATTTTATTATTTCCACTGCCTCCCTCATGTAGAATATTATGGTGTTGTAAAAGTCATGTTGCCAACACTGATGCTACGCAAGGCAAATGAACATCGCAACCTATCATGGCAGTAAGAAAGGTAAATTAATACTACATATTTATATATAATCTATAATATATCTATAAATATTCAGGGCTGTTTAAAAAATAGTGTATTATGCACGGGTTAAAATTATTTTATTTTGTTCGTAGGTTTCCTCAACTCGCCCTGCGGCCTCGTTTTGGAATCGCACCTACTCACAAAATGAAATCTCCCTTTTAACCCTTGCATTATAAATGACTATTTTCTACCCCCTGCCCCTAACTGGCGTGATGGAAGAGACCTTCCAGCTTTATGGTCCTAGAGACGGCTAAGCCACGTATAAGGAAATATACCACTAAAATTTAGTGAAAATCTCATGAAAATGGAAATTTTCACCGTGTGTTCAAAAATATGTCGATTCTGTAATTCCATAATTCATTGTAACTTTTGATATTGTCTAATATATTTGCCTTTATGCAATCTTAGCATTAAACGGTTTATTGTGACGGTAATGCCAGAAAATGAATGACGTAATTACCATCGCAACAAGAAAGCATTGACATCACCGCCACAATTTTCTCCAATGTGCCTGCAAGAAAACTTGAAATCGTCAATCTCGCAAGTGCAGCAACATTTAAACACAAGAACCATCACAATCTTCAACCATAAAACGTTTAAGGTTCTTTTTCGTAAACTTCTTTTGCTTTTTCTGGGATTAATTCTCAGCACTCCTTAGCTTCGTTCAAAATGTCAAGTGGAGTGCAACCCATATTTTCACCTTTATCATTACCTTCTTTTTTCCATTACAAGCGTTGAAACCAATTAAACATCTGTTTAGTAACCATATTTCGTCATATATTTGGGATCTCTGGTACACTATACTTTTTATTTAGCAAATTTATTAATTATTTTTACGTATTTTAAGCCGAAACGTTGTTTGCAACACATGTATAATTTTTTCTTTGTGATATCCGTAAAAATTGGCGCGTTCGCTTTCGCTCGCACGCTAAACATATACTCGTGTACAATCAGACTGATTATACAGTAATTACATAAACATTATATTCAACAGGACCAATACGGGAAAAAAGTTCTCCTCTGTTTTAGTTCTTGTTACTTTGTTTAATGCTAAGTAGGGGAAGTATTGTGTTCCACCAAAAATTCGATGTCGCGATTTCACCGGAAATGTGTTTTGAGGCCCCTGAATCAAAAAAAAAAGTATGTTCAGAAAAAGGTCTGTGTCTGTCTGTGGACAGCATAACTCAAAAACGAAAAGTCGGTTAAAAACCAAGGTTGGTATTCAAGTTCAATGTCTTTCAAGGATACAACACGAAGATTTTGAAGAAAATAGCTCCATCGTAATCTTCCCTTTACATGGAAAATTTTTCAAAAATTTTGATTTTCTTGAAAATGACTAACGATTTTAATTAAGATGCCATATGTTTAAGATATTTTATGATAAATGAAATGTATATTTTGAGTTTTCTGGCTATAGCCTATGTAGTCCTGTTTACTCTGGATAACTTTTGAATAACTAGTAAACCGTAAGAGATGGAAAAAAATCTTACTATACAAAAAATGCAGATCTCGCTAAAGCACATAATTTATGTCTGAATAAAGTTTTTTGTAGAGTGAACCATTTCGGAGATATTCCTTGTTATTTGTGTGCTTCGGAAAACTTAAAGCTTTCGTGAAATGGAACATCGTTGTTCAATTTTTTTATATGTTAAGCGTGAAAAGAGAACGGGAACTCAAGGTTAAAACGATTTTACTATCGCTCAAAGTCTACTGTATTCTAATATTTAATCTCCTTGCCCCTACAAGGAAATAAACAATAAGGTAATTTCTGTAAATGTTTATCTCAAACACGAAGAGGATATAAGAGTAAGGGTTTGTAAGAATGGTTAGAACAAGAGTAGAAAAATTCATGCGAGTGCAACACACCAGTTTTTTTAACTATTTTCTCTGCACTTCTGGCAATTCAAAATTCCCTACACATGGATGTTTCCCCTCTATTCCTCCGAAATGTGTAATATGCATTGTAAATAGTACATTGCTACACAAAATAACGTAGCAGCTGACGACCACTGGTATGCTAAAGCGACAGTCAACTTTTTTAAAACCGGAACGCTATATAACGGCTTTAACACCCCATACTATACTTCATGCTTAAAGTGATGTGCGGCTTAAAACTATATACGACTCTTTAGTTTTTTTTTGTATGCTCGTTGTGTGTTCTTACGCGGCATCATAATTTAGTATGTTTATATGTGGTAAGACGTTTCCTTTTTGTCTTTGTTTCTAAGGCAGTGTCTTAGGTCCTAACCATTTTATTTCTTGTACCCAGTTCTAGTTGTTGTTGTGTTTAACGCCCGCTTTTACTACTACGGCACCGCAGGCGGTGACACTGATGATACATGAAGATGGAGCACCGGTGGAATGAGATGGCGGGGGAAACCGGAGTACCCGGAGAAAACCCGCCCTGACGCCGCTTCGTCCCCCACGAATACCACATGCGGGTCCCTGGGATCGAACCCGGGCCGCCTAGGTGGTAGGCGAGCGCGCTAACCGCTCGGCCACGGCGCCGCCACCCAGTTCTAGCTCAGCCGATAATTTGCATGAAAACTCTTGTCTAGAGTCGATGGCGACGGAAAAGCTATGTTATTTTAATGAAAGCCTTTTGTAGAGTCAGTTGAAATAACCCTTTCTACGACATGTGGCTGAATAATGGTGGTGACTATATGGAAAGGTAGTATAAGATAATGAAGGATAATACGATATATGGAAAATAATTTTCTGTGATTTAAAAAAAAAAATTATCGGTATTTACTTTAAAAACACGCCTCGTGCTATGTAAAAAGAGACGTGGAGAGTAATTATTTGCAAGAATATCCATTTAATATCCATCTTCTGCTTTATGTGTCATTTCCTAATTTCCAGATTACATTCTAACGCAATGAAATTAACAATATATTACCTAGCCACTTGCAAGTAATTCAACACAGAGGTAATATTACTGAATGCGTGCCTAATTCAAGACCACAGTGCAGCATTAATGCGCGACCTCCTTTACGGCCATGCATCCAAATGGGACCATCGGCATACGTAATATGGAATCTCAATTAAACCCAAGCAGTCCTGATTTGCTTTGGGGCCCACTTAGCAGAAAATGCACCCTCAAGTCAACTCCAAAGCCAGGCGAACCGTTAAGATGGCGCTTTCTCCTTATAATCTAACCTACATTGCTTGCGCATATGGAGTTGGAGATAATGTAAGGAAGTAAGGCATTAATCCTAGAGACATTTCACTACACCTTTCAAGATATGGGTATTTTTTGTAGTGTTTAACGCCCGCTTTTACTACATATGGCATCGCAGGCGGTGACACTGGTGGTACATGGCATGAAAATGGAGCTCCGGTGGAATAACATGGCGGGGCAAGCCGGAGAACCCGGAGGAAACCCGCCCCAATGCCACTTCGTCCACCACAAATCCCACATGCAGTTGCCTGGGATCGAACCCGGGCCGCTTTCGTGAGATGCTAATGGTCTAACCACTCGGCTACGGCGCGGCCACAAGAAATGGGTATTAAACACACTGATAAATGTAGTTCGACACAGTAGGCGCTAAAAATATCTGATATGTGCATTCACATTACTCACTCTTGTACATATCAACAAAAAGAGGGTTTAAGCCATTTAGGTTTGTTCCGGTGTCACATCAAAACTGTTCTGTCCATCTTCTTCTCGGCCTACCTATATTTCATTTAGGTTTATAGGCCACAATTCATCTGGGAATACGGTAATTGTCCATTTCTATCATGGTCTCTCCAATTATTCCGATATTGTTGATTTTTTCTGTTAAATTGAAGATCTTTAACTCCTTTCGTATTTCTTCAGTTCTTCTATCTCTTAAAGTATAAACAGCTATATTCTTAAAAATCGCATCTCTGTCTCCAACATTCGGATCCATATAGTAGAAGGGTTATGACCTGCATTGCTTTATAAAATTTTAGTTTTGTTTCCCGTCCTGTATTTTTCAGGTTTATTTTTATGGTACCACAGGTCTGATTAAATCTATTAATTTTATTTTTATATCTTCACTTTCGAGATGACACATCGCAGCCTAGTTAAAACAGTTTATTTGTTGTGATATTTGTTCTTGTAGTACTATTTTCGCTCGTATTATTTCCGGTCCTCTAAAACCCATGACTTTTGTTATATTGGTTGACATTTTTAGTTTTTTGACGGATTTTGTTTAATTGATATAGAACCTTCAAGATTTATCACTGAGCCATTTATAAGAGCTAAGCTATTTAAAAATAGCACTACATCTAAATTAATATTGTTTATTTTGTAATGTGTGCCTAAATTATTCTGCCATTCTCTGGCTACGCCATAAATATACAAATTAAATAATATAGGTGACAACGGGTAACCTTGCCTAACACCTTTATTAATTTTTGCTGTGTTCCTCTTTCCTTTCTGGTCTGTATCTATCATTATTTTATTATGTTGATTTTTCTGTGTCAATCATATAGGAAATTTTATGAATTCTTTGTAGAAGAGGGAGCAGAGAAGGAAATGTGATTGTGTTTCATAAAAGAAACGTCATTAAGATAACCATGTGAATGTAATACGCTGCATTTAAATTTCAAATATATGGAAAATTGTATGAATTGTCTGAAGAAAAGTGTGTGGAGAAAATTGTGGTAATGTAATATGTATCATTTCTAGTTCAGTTATAAAAATTTGTATGAATTGTATGTTGAAGGGTGAGTAGGGAAGGATATGTGAATTTAAAGGTAAAAGAAAAGTGAGTAGAAAAACCATATGAAAATGTTATTTTGTACACTAAAATGAATAGAGTTGAGACTTTCTCCACGAAGAACTACATATATGTGTGCCAAATTTCACGGTGATCCGTCAAACGGTGTATGTGCTACGTAAAAGGAAAGTGAGCATTAAAAACCATGTGAATGTTGATAGACATCCGAAGTAGCAACTGCCATACAAAATTTCCATTTTCGTTTTTTTTAGATATTTCCGCTGTTCCTTTCGGTTTTTCCTAATATTATTTTTTTCAAATCATCCCAGTACCTATTGAGGCGAAAAAAACGAAAAAAGACATTCAAATCGGTCGAGTCATTTTCAAATTTTTGGGAGCATAACGCACGGCAATTGATATATAGATATCAATAGGTATACATAGATATAGGGACTCTGCAAGGGACTCCAATTTCTGTTCTTTAGTTTCGAAATTAACTCTTCTTTCACAAGCACTCAGCTAAACTGAAGCATGTGATGGGTGGAGACAATAATTTTCGAGGGCAAGCTGCCAAAGGCCCAAGTTGAACTGTCCGATGCCGAGTTAATAAGAGCCTCTCTCAGAAAATACTTAGTTTTGAGTATTATTAAACTGCGTAGGCTTTCACGGAAGGTGTCGTTAAATAGAAAATCATTACTCGGACCTGTGGGCCGTGATCTAGTGGAAAATCTCCTTCTAGTCGTTTCGTCCAAGCTGCGTCGAACGGTTTTAGTGGCGTGGTCGTAGTACTCGTTTTGTTTCGGCGAGGACTGATACATGGTTTCAGGGCTTTATGTAAATACACATCCTGAGTGAGTGAAGCAGTTGATCTGTTGTTTCCTGATTGGTTCTGCGGCCGACTATTATTCTGTAGAAGACTAAGCTTCGTTATACCGGAGGATTACTGCAAATTATTTTTAAATGGATTGAGATTCAAGAGTTTGAAACTCTTTAAGCCGCAGATTAGAATCTAAATAATTGAACTAGTACCAGGCCTACTTGCTGACACAGAAACAACAGTTACAATTTAATTTGTTAGAGCCTAGGATGTGAAATCGCTGAAAGTGTACTTTCACAGGGTGAAGGAAGTATAATTGTCCATTGCTTAATCGCTGATCATGAATGTTACACTGACTACAGCTTTTTTATTCCTTTGAGTGCCTTCTTTGCCATGAAAATGTGATTTATAGAAGATATTTATCACGGCAAACGTCCCTAGTATACACGTACGTTGAACCCTACGGATAATTCGCAATACATTAATCCATATTTCCTATGCAATTCTTTTTAGCACGTTTAACACAGTTCACCATACGTTTACTCAGAATCGTTAGTTTCATTCCGTGCTGTATCTGACAAAGCCATACGCTGATCAACCTGACCACATATTGTCTGTCTACCAGAAGAAGGCGTGGTGGAGGAATGTGTTACGTAAACATTTTCTCCTGTCTCCGTCAGGTTTAACCACGCTAGTATGAGACACAATACACAGTGTTGACAGATAAAGGCGTAATATCTATCATAACAGTTACATACAAGTGTTAGATGTGGCAGCATGGGTAATTCACATACACACATTTTGTGGTAAACAAATCAACTACATGAGTAGATCAACGGTTCAAATCCTCTCTCATAACCCAGAGCCCTCCTGCATTCTTCTGGAGCTCAGAATATTTGTTGTGTCCGGTAGAAAACATATTTGCACTTTGCATCGAGGTGTAACTATGCTCCATCCAACTTAGATCCGCACCTTGTATCCCTCCGCGATAACCTGATTCTATCACCTGCGACTAACACAAAATAAACACCACGTGGACTCATACCTCGTATTTATGTTGCAACAGAACGATATTTGCTCAGGAATTTTAGAAATATCGCGTTACGTTTAAGAAGTCTTTACCAGAGTTATCGTACATCTTGAAAACTCGCAGATAATCATCGATATTTAAGGTACTATATTTTATGGTGTACTTTGGTTTCGGCGTTTTGCGAGTTTGTTGTTGATGGCTTGTGTTTACATCAAGTGCGGATCTAAGGGTGGAGCGATTATAGGTCAGAGTGCGGGGGTAAGAGTTTTGGGAAACTCACGGTCGTCTCTAACACGACCCATAATAATGATTTATGACCTTTAAAGATAATCTTATTCCTCCAAGCGATCCATTGCTTAAGTGGGGGTACCCAGACGCGGAGTCCATTACTTCCGATGGTAGGTTGATAATGGGGGATGGCTGTGGCATGCGAGGACCTACAGGTTTCGCGAATCACGTAGGATGTTGGGAATACTTCACATGAGTTATTCAGAAGGGTGGGCTTAAAAAACCATCCCAGAGCCGGGAATAGAATCAATGATCTCAGTACCAAATCACTGCAGTACCCAGTTTCGGGAAAGTTTAAACCTCGTTTGCCATATTGATGTTATTTTACAGAATTCAGACACAGCTGGAATTAATAAATTTAAATGGTCCAGTAGGAGCTTCTCGAAATATCTACGCTGAAAGGGAAAATGCGAATTGTCACACCAGAAGAAAAGGCCTCAAGCGTGTTCAAATATTCTTAGTGCAGAAAAATGCATTCCGTTACTGAAGGAGTAAACTATAGAAACAAATATTAGCTTGCAAAGTTCAAGCTCCACTGAATTATTTCTGCGATTCATTCTTAAGAGTTTAACGCAGTTGATTAAAAGTTTTCTCTGCAAGAAGCGCTTCTTTGTCAGGAATGGAAAACGAAGAATTATCTAGGTAATCTAATGCATTAGAGCAAGAATTTTTTTTATTAAAAGTGAAACTTTACGAAGCTTTGAATTTATTTAGGATGTGAATGACGACTACACAGAAGACAGAATCACAGAAATCCAGCTCGATCCCATCTTCTACCCTGGAAACCTAAATAATTGGCCCAAATCGCAAGAAGGGGACAGTTTATATCGGCCCGTCTTCCTAAGTGTAATCAACCTAATCCGTTTCTGTAGGAGAAATTATTGTTCAGCAACTAAAACTCTCTACCCTTTTTGGTTTTGATATTTAAACCTAGCGGCTTTGTTGCCTCAAATTACGTAAGCTGTCGCGCATCTGTAAGACAGTGCACCTAGATTCTGTAACCAGTCTAACCTGATTACACCATAACAAAATCAGAGGAGGTGATAGTTAAAATTCAGTAGTGGTGATACTGAAATTTGATAAATTTGAGAAATATTAATACAATACTTGTGCTTCCAATAGGTACAATTTTTAAAAACAGTACTGCATTTGCATTTTTCTACTGTAAATCTGCAACACTTTATATATATTTGTATAAATACTTCTCTTTTCAATTTTCCTTACACAATTGTAAATCGGTTAAGAGCTGATTGCTGTGTGATGGCATTAAGATCCGCTTTCTTCCCATGGGAGAACTTAAAAAGGCGAACGACTATTTGAGAGAAAAATAAGTATTGGAAAATTCAGAGAAATAAAAAGGAGTATGTTGGAAGTGGTTCACTCCACAAAGCTTTATTTGACACTAGATGATCTGGTAAACTTTGTACCACCTAAAATGGATTTGAGTGTAACTCTTCATAAGTGATTATCAATCCTAATAACCTTTCAACTCCAATTCACCCAATTATTTAGGCTTAAACATTTTAATTTCAGCTATACTACATATGTTTGCTTACAATAGATATCAGCATGAACCTCAAACTACTTCAAGTTTCGCTAAAACACATTTTGTCGAGGTCCTAAGTGCCCACTTCGAACCTTGTCGCACCTCATACATCATAATGCAATGCTTCAAGCGTATATCTGCTGCATCTCGAAATAAAACCGATCAAAAATGCCAACTTTTAGCACGTTCGCTTTGTAAAACTTCACCAAACATATACTTGCTAGCATTAAAAACGGCTTATGATGGTATGAGTCGTGCGAAATTACTTTTTTCTGGCACCAGTGCCACAAAATGAATGACGTAATTACCATGGCTACAAGACACCAATGACGTCAACACAGCAGCGACATAATTTTCTCCAATTGCTTATCAGAAAACCTAAAATCATTGCTCTCGCAAGTGCAGCAACATTCAAACACAAGACTCATCTTTGAATACACACAATAGGGCGTCAAGGCATAACAATCTTCGACTGAAAAAAGCACTTTAAATTACTTACCACATTAAGAAGTAATAAACGTTTGCATATTACCAACTCTCAAAAGCATACCAGTAATGTGGTTTCATTAGTCAAACTAAAGCATTTTTCCTATCCCACTCACTAAACTTAATATTCTTTTTCGTAAACATGTTTTAGTTTCTCTGGAATTAATGAACTTCCAGGACTATTGCCTTCGTTCGAAATGTCAAGCGGAAACCAATCCATGTTTTCAATAGTTTTATCATTACCTTGCATTTCACCTGTAAATGTTAAAACAAATGAATCAACTTCTGCTTAGCAACTATATTACGTCATATATTTGTGATCTGATACATTATAATTTTTCATTTAGCAAATTTATTAATTATTATTACGTCTTTTAATGCTAAAATTGCATATAGCGATGTATGTAACACTTTATAACAGTTTCATTGTGATACTTGTAAAATTACGCTCACGGGTTAAACATATACTTGTGTCACAATCAGATTATACACTGGCTACATAAATAACTATTAAGATTGTAATAAACTTAGAGAAGTGAAAGAACTTCCGATAAACTGGGTAACTTCCTGTCACACATCTCACCGCGAGGAGGTTAGTTTGGCTCGATTAAGAATAGGGCACTGCAAGTTTTCGCATGGTTACCTATTTAAAAGGGACCTGCCCATCTATGTCCGCTGTGTGACAACCTTTTGTCTGTCCGTCACGTGCTGCTACACTGTTCCTCTCTAGCGCACCTTCGAGACTCTCTGCAGCTGTCTGCCAGGCTTGCAGAGGTCTTAGCGGACGACAAAACAGTTTAAGTTTTTAGCGTACTGTAATATCAATTTTCGGATTTAAAATTTTAGGTATTTGTTTATGCGTTTTGACATATTTATCACCTTATTTTATATCTGGCTATTAACACTGTTTTTTACGTTTATGTGTATATTTTGCTTGTTGCTAGTATTTTTATTTTTGAGTGAAATTTATATCTGACTATTGCCATGAATCTTTTAAGGGTGCTGATGACCTAGAAGATGAGCGCCCTTAAACCCACAAAACCAAACCAAACTATTAAGATCAATACTCTTAAATTAATACTCTTGGATATTTTCAAGGGATTGGAGTACGGTATAAAAAAGTTCTTCAGAAGCGATCAGCTGTCTTTCAAGAGCCAAACAACTAAAACCACACAGCTGGTTGTTTTAAGCTCAGCCCGTAATAAGAAGGATCTGGGAAAGGGAAGACAAAACAAACAGGGCTGGAAAGAAATCTGAGCGGCCCATCCTTCTTCTTTCTTGACAGTCTTGTCTATCTCTTCTCTACAACATATCGATATTCGATACGTACCGCAAATCTTCTTTCCGTCCAGTCTAGTCAACACTAATGCGATAGGGGCAGGTTTGGTTCCTACCGTTGCCTTCATTAAGGTAGTAGCAAATCTGGTCAACATTTCCAATATTTACGTTATTGAATTTCTCGTTCCTACTAACTTAAGAAAGGAAGTGATTGCTTTAAAATGTTTACATAGTACGGCTATTAATTATGTACATTATTGGAAATCATAAAAAAGCTTTTTATTTACTTCACTCTGTAACGTGAACGAATCTTTTTGATTATAAATTTAAAAAACGGAGTAATTAAGCATTTCTGTGCCACTTAGAAGAAAGAGTAATATATAATATAAGAGATTAAAATAAAGGCGGCCGTGGCTGAGCGGTTAGATTGCTCGCCTATCAATAAGGCGGCCCGGGTTCGATCCCAGGGACCTATATGTGGTATTCGTGGTGGACGAAATGGCGTCTGGGCGGGCTTTCTCTGGGCTCTACGGTTTTTCCCGCCACTCATTCCATCAACTGCTCCATCATCATCTTTTCAATCATCCATTTCGCCTGCATTTCATACATTTCTTCCTCACCATCATACCATGCTGGCCGCTTCCTGGTCTTCACTCTGTCCGATCTCCTCCCCATCTACGGAGGGAGAAGAAGTACTTCCAATGGAGTTCCAGAGATGTCGTTAGTTTCAGTTCTAGTGATACAACGACCAGTCACCAGGGTGAAGAGGTCATTCCAGCTACCTCTTGCTACGCCTAACAAGAAGTCTCGCAGTCGACTACCAGATGAAGACATGGGGCCTTTGAAGGCGCTTATGACATACATCCAGTGAACGGATTGTGATAAAGTTTAAACAAACTGCCAAGAACGACGTCATACAATGAGAATCACTTTTAACATTGAAGCTTTAAGAAAATCTATTTTTTTAATAATGCTCTACTGTGTTCATCATGATACATTACCATGATATACAGTACACAATGTTATCAGATAAATACGCAATACCGATCACAACAGTTACATACAAGTACTAGATCTGGTGATTCACATACACACATTTCATAGCAAACAAGTCAACTAAGTGAATACATTAACAGTTCAAGCCCCATTATATACCTCAGACCACTCTCTCCTTCTTCTGATGCTCAGACAGTACGTTTACCTCATTTGTCGTGTACGGAGTACCGGACAGATGGCGCGGATGCTTGCCTGAAGGGAAGAGTAATCCCACAGACACTAGAGGGCTGCTTGGTGGACGGATCGTTCATCACCTTCCCTAGGCAGCTCCAACAATGGACGAATCTTCGTGCCTGTAGCTTTTAGGACCTTCGTGGCCTTTCTCCTATGGCCTGTAGCCTCCTTTGATTCCTTCAATTCATCCTTTGCACATGGAGTGTTGGTAGCTGCAATGGATCTATGCAGATTTAAGTTTGCGAGGTGTCCCTCTTCGTTGTATAGCCTAAATATAATACCCACTCCGTTGGTCTTTGTGCCGATAAAGCTTTTTTTACCTCGCAATCCAATTCTAGGCTACGTTAATCGATAATACGTTGGCAAAAGCGAATGCGACAATAACAAACGATGTATCGTTTATTACATCAGTCGACCGTAAATTAAACGAGCTGGGGTCGCAAGTTAGTTACACAAATAAGCAACAGTTTATCGTTTAATATTTGCACAAAGGTTGCATCTGTTGCTATGTTTTGACAGATAACAGTGCGCTTGGTAAAACCGATTTTATTTCTGTAGCATAAGATTAATGTGACAAGAGATTTTTTTACTATTTCCTATGTATAGTAAGCAGGGAAAGTGTTTATTCCACCCAAAGATTTGAAAACAGAAATACATGTTTTGAGACTCTCTGAATCCAAAAGAAATACCATTTATTCTATTTAAGTTCAGCATCTTCTAAGGATGGCACACGAAGATTTTGAAGAAAATTCTACCTCAGACTACCCATTACAAAGAACATATTTCGAGATGTTTTGTTTTCTCAAAAATGGCCTTAACGGCTTTCGTTAAAATTCATATTCTGAGGCATTTCAACACTAAATGAAATATATATCTTAAATTTTCTGGGAATGTTATTAGAGGTCCTTTTCTTTCTGGATGATTTTACATAAAGATAAAAATCTTACTGTACAAAAATATAGATCTCATTAAAACACAACTTAGGTGAAATACACTTTTATAGAGTGAACAATTTCCGATATACTCCTTGTCATTTGTTTACATTTTTCAACACTTATACTTTTCTCAAATTGGGAGTGCTTATTTGTTCTTGTTATGTCCTTGACATGTAAAGAGAACGGAATTTCAAACCCATCACATAGCGGCTTGTTCTTGGAAGACTTGACTATCGCCTAAGCCTACTGTACTGTACTTTTCATTGTACTTTCAAGTAAACATGTACTAAAACCATTTCTAGAAATATCTATCTCAATTAATACTACAACAAATGACATTTTTGTCACTTCATTTCCCTTAAGATTGAATCACAAAAACACAGACCTGTTCTATTGTTAACATAACCTACAATTCGTGGTGGCCTTGCGACTCACAACTGTTCTGTGCTGTAATAATCTTGACACATACTTCACTGTTTTCACTTGTCTCTCTGTCTCACTAACTGCTTCCCATGATACACTTGCACTCACTCAAACAGGCTCAAGTAAAAACAGCTTTATACAAGAAACAACTTCGACGCGATGATTATATGTCTACAACTGTCTCTGACAATACTCCAACTCTTTGAACACTGACTGTACAAACACACACTTAAAACTAACTGCTAACAGCTGTCTCATTCATCACTTAACGATAGCTCTTCTGTCAACTCTACATTTGCTAATATAGGCTAAGCGTGTTACCAGAAAATTCTCTGGAAAATACATCTTTTCTCGAAATTCTCTTAAACACGCCGGCAGTGGAAAGTTTCTCGAACAGTCTGGAAACGTTTTGTTGTTACCACTACACTGTCGCCGAGCTGTGTATATACCTATAACCTGTGATTATACGATATAGCTTGAACTTAAGCGTCTCTGACGGATGGGCAAATGAATTCACGAAGAGTTTAAGAATAGTTTGTGCAGCGGAGAGTAGAGAAGGTGCACATATCAGACTTTTTATACTTCATTACTCTTTAGTTGGAAAATTGAAAGTTTTTGATTTTCTAGAAATTGCTCTGTTTCGGTTAAAACACAATACGTATAAATTATTTTCAGAGGGTATTTCCAGAAAATTCAAAATATATATTTCATTTATCATGAAGTCCTGTTCATTATGAATGACTGGCATAGTTGGTAAACCGTATGAGAGAGATACAAATTTTACTAGACAAAATCTGCAGCTCTCATCAAAGCGCACAATTTATGACAATTGTTAATGAATATTCGAAGATATTTCTTGTTGGTTTGAATTTGTTTCTCAAGTGGGAAGTCATTATTTTTCCTCCTCCTGGTCATGGAAAGAGAACTGAATTTCAAAGCCATCACATAGCGAAGAGCTCTTAAAATATTTGCCATTCCCTTAAACCTATAGTCTTCCCCTAATTCTATTGTAGCTACAAGAAAATGTGCCAGAAACAAATGTTTAGCTTTATTAACTGAAGCAATACAAGAATAAGCTTTTTACGAACAGTTTGCTGAATGAGTGGAGAAAGTCGTGTGAATATAATACATCAGATTTTTCAAACAAACACACGTTATTTTAATTCTAGGTAATGAGACGACAATTAATAGTCTCTTAGGAGAGAAAGACCAGGAAAACATCCATAAACACATTCTTTTCTTTTGTTCTTGTGAATAATGTGCGGCGTCTTTTCATTCCTTTTGTTTGTTTGCTTGATTGTTTTGAAGAAAAAGAAATAAAACGACAATGGAGGCAGGTGAGCGTAATGTTTCATCGCTTACGTTTTGTTTCTTTTCATTGCATTATTTTTGTCTCGACTAAGAGCTAAAAACTGGCAATTCTATGCTGAACAAAACGTACAAGACAAAGACTATTCTGAAATCCCTTTGTGTCCAACAATTTCCTTTAAAACGCGCTAGAAGTGAAAATAAAACTCACTTAGCACTTGATCAGACAAAGAGTCGATTGTGGGACTGTAAAAGCAAAAATGCGCCATTCAAGTGATTCAGATATAGCGCGGTACATTACCTTTACATTCTTTGCTTTGATCTCAAAGATATCAGTTAGAAATCGAAGTTTCATCGGCTGGTATCACTGTGCAGGTCCACCATTTATCTTCCCTTCAGCTGTAGAAACATTAGAGTGGGAACTGGGCCTTTAGTTAAATGTTTTTTATGCGGGTTTAAAGCACTCGCTGTATGTTTTATGGTGTTAATGTGTTTGCGGAAGTTCTCTTATGCTTTTGTTGAATGAAACAAACATTACTCACCATGGTAACGGGGCTGATGGAGCCAAAACTGCGTATGTAGAGCTCGCAGACAACAGTCGTGGCATTATCTGAAAATAGAAAAACTTTTAAGTGCTTATTTCAAGCTATTTCACTACTAAAATTATATTAGATTTTCCTTTAGAAGTATTCTTATTTTTGTAACTCATTTACATTGAATTAAGCATACTTAGGTTAATGAAAGCATTATTTACGTTACATCAACTCATTTGAAACATTAATATAGCGTACTTCATTAATTCTTCGTTGTTCGCTAAGGGCCTGAGAGACCCCTATGTTTATTTAAGTGTTCTAGTTTTCGAACAAACGCACTTATGCAATCGCCTGACTGGGACATCTAATATTACACGTTACTCGATTGTTTGCTGCAACAACAACCTTATCTATATATTTAGCTGCAAGAATAACTAAAAGGAAGTTAGTTGTTGCACAGGTCAAACAAATTCTGCACGCCTATTCTCAATGCGAGTGCTGGAATATGTTTTTCCTCTTAAGCTGTGCAATATTGCTTTACCATTGCAAGTAGTTTGTTATTACTTCTCACAAACAGCAACAAAAGGTTTCATCTACAAAATTCCAAGGATTTGGAAGAAGTGCAACAGCTACCTTCTGATGATGCCTTACACGTGCATGACAACTAGTATGAATCAGAGGATGCCAGATGCAGACACACCAATACAGCAGAAAGCTGCAGCGAGCGGGAGGGGGGGGGGGGGCGCGGAGGGGTCTGTTGAGGAGGTGGTTGCACGAGAGGTCTAGGTGGCACCGGCCTATCATCGGCCGTAACGTCCCACTGCTGGCACGCGCATGAAAGCACTACGTTAACGAGGGACCTCGGAGACCTGACCGGCTTCCGAGTGCGGCAACGCCTCTCCAACCCAGGGGGTATAGGGGCCTTGAGGTTCTCTGGAACCTTTGTTTGCGCTCCTTGAGGAAGCCAACAGACCCCACGAAGTCGTCCACGAACATGCCGCTTGGGTGGTTTGGATAAATATATATTACTCTTTGTGGTGGACAGATAGGCTGTGCCTTATCTTTTAAGGGAAGGTTTGTTCGCTATTAAAATGGGAGCATCAATGTGGTTAAACAATGTCTCAACTTTTTTTAGGTCTTAACATTGTATTGTATAATAGCGGGTCATGAAGTTACAGAATTTAATATGGGCAAGACAAGGCTTTTAATCCCCTGAACTTGTAAATTCTGCACTTCGTTATTAAAACAAAAGTAGAAATACTTAAAGATATTTTTAAATTCTGCATTAGTAGACAAATTTTACTTTTAAGTAATTTTACTTTAACCTTGAAAAATACAGTAACATACATAGTATTTAGGACTAACTGGGCAGTTCACCACGCGACAGAGTTTCAAATAAAAGAGTAAAACTTCACTTCCTCCAAGAACCTATCATAGCAGGCTGCAAGAATCAAATTGAAATGGGTGGGACACGTCACAAGGCTTCAAAACGACAGATGGGCACATCTACCACTGTATGCGACCCATACACTGGAAACAGAAATCGAGGAAGACCAAGAACAAGACGAACAAACTATTTCAGACAACTTGTTGGACCGCAGTATTTGAATGCTACAAGATGTAGAATTGTTTGGAGAGACTAAGAAAGACAATACGAAATATTTTAAGACAGTATTTTAAGTTTGGTTAAGTTAAAGAATTATTAGTGGAAGTGGAATCCAATGTGTGCAAGAATCAACCATTCCACGTTTACCCATGTGAAATGGCTCAACACCTAAGTCTTCTAAAAGAGCTTACCCTCTTGCCATTGCCCTTTACAGGTTACTTTAGGCTTCTTTCATTTACCCATTCACTCACCCATTCACTCATTCAATCACTCACTAACACACTCCCTCACAAACTCACCCACTCCCTCACTGACTCACTCACCCACTCCCTCACTGACTCCCTCAGTCACTCATTCACACACTCATTCGATCACTCACTCATTCACTCAGTCCCATCCATCGCATCGATTCCATGCCATCCATTTCAGTCAATCCACTGTGTACACACGCCTTAATTCTTTATTATCTTTCCAATAGCTAAAATGAGACCCTATTGGCTATAATATAAAATTTCCCTGCATGGAACGCTCAACCTGCTGGAAATTATCTTAGATATAATTAAACGTATGCGAATTCAGCCCTGTGTCGTAACTTAGTATCACTTTCTCTAGTGGGCAGAGGATGTATTGCATTCCTTCCATAAATTCAATACACAGATGTCACTCAAATACACGTTTTCTTAGAAAAAGATCTCTCTACGTACGAGTATGTGTGTGAGGTGAGTGTGTGTCTCCCTATATCTGGAACAGGGTAACTCAAAAGTGAAAAGTCTTATATACCGAACATGGTATTTAAGTTCAGTATCTTCGAACGACACGACCTAAAGAATCAACAAAACTCTCCCAATCCAAAACTAATATTTACATGGAAAAACTTTCGAAAAACTTAATTTTCACAAAAATAATGCTGACGATTCTGATTAAATGATATACGTTTAAGATATTTTCATAAGAAATTAAATGTATACAGGCTGTTAGGGGCATAAATGGAGATATTTGTGTTGCTCATTAAGGACCATGTAATAAATAATTTAACATCAATATTTGCGGACTTATAATTATTAAGAGCAGTATGTTTTCAGGTTGACTAGTAGCTTGAATTAGGCATAAAATGGAAGATGTAACGCAAAGTAGGCACGCCTAGCTACAACGAATGTTGTATCGGAACTGAGTTCGAAAACTTTCTGCAAGGGCAATGACCTCACACTACCTAGGCCAGTAAGTCACGCATTGAGAGGTGAAGAAAAACAGTTAGTCTACACTGACAGACGTAGTTCATTTCATGACACAGTTACGACTATTGCAAAACCTCAGGTAGTAAATTTTGTGATTAGTTTGTGGGAAAACTGTTAGATGAAAGGAAATATTATATAACATACCTAAGTGGACACATTAACGTGCCATTTACCAGAATATCTGTATCTATACCTCCAACATCTTACATATGTAAGAAAATGGTATGAATGAACTCATTTCTATGACGTTTATGGCGATTAGCATGAAATAGATGAAATAATTATTTTTAAGAATAGTTTTTACAAGGGTGAGTAAAGAAAGTCATGTGTGTTTACCCATCAAATTGTCTTAAAATGCTTCCTACTATTTTAAAACTTTTTGGTGTGTTTTTATTTGGCTTTCTATACTGCTGTCCTTTTTTCTGCGTTTATTTTATTTTACACACGTATTCACATACACGTACCGCAATCATCCATGTCCGATTCAGGACTCGAAACTGCGGTCGTGCACGCACGCAATGGAAAATTAAAGCCAAACGCTCTAGCGGCTATGGCCACGAAAAATGCTGGATTGGAGCATAGCGTTTCAGTTCCCTGACACCGAATACTCCTGGGTTCGAAGCCACCCATAGCGTTCACATTTCCTGTCCACGTGTAACAGCGATGACCTTTCAGCAACGAAGAGTATGCAAAGCTACGATAGGTGGCATTCTGTCGACCCTGTAAATCGATTGTGAGAGCGCAATACTGACCATATCTCGCATATTGGTGTCGTGCACACGTGAACTTGAGACCGTCAACCGAGTTGGTCAGCTATGGTTTAACTGTGGTCGTCGTCACCATCGAAATCTTACCGTCACCGATAACTTCACCGTCATCGTTATTGCTGTTATTACTGTTTATTATCATTATTATTATCATTATTATTACTACTATTATTTATTACTAGTATTTTATTACTATTATTATCATTCCTAGTCGAGAAGACTGCATAACTGGCTGGGAGGGACTGGGGTGCTGACTACGTCCCACCTCCTGTACTGCACCCCAACAATGACCCCTGTGTTGGGCAGAGGTGGGGGACACAGTGGTCGGGCGTAGGCCTTGGCCCGGGTGGGCTGTTGTGCCAAGGGATTATGTTTATTATGATCATCACTATCACAAACACTTGTCACCTCACCGTCATCGTTATTGTTATTTTTATTATCATCTTTATTATTGATGTCGTTATTGTTATTATTATCATAATCATGTGTGTTTAAATTAACGTGTTCTAGAGATGAAGTTAGAAATGTACCATTACTAATTGGACCTTTTTTCTTCAAACATAAGTAAGTTTGACCAAAGATACGAATATTGTTTAAATAAAATTTGAATTATCGATCATTTTAGCAATTGTGTAGATTCTCGGTGCCCTAAATGCTTTATTAAATTATATTAATTGCAGAAACAGCTCCTCATTTCATCCGCATTCGCACTTCACAGCTGATGCAAAATAATGAATTATTCCAATTGCAAAAATGCCCACAGCATCTAGCTGGAATTGAATCCTAGAATTCGACCACAGGAACAGCTAATGCATATAATTACACAAACAGTCAAATACTCTTTTGTTGGATGATAAATGGCTGATGCAAATAAAGTCTTTACTAGCAGAATCCCTCAGCTCCGCTCGCGTTGCTTTTGCTGCAGTTTCTTTCTCTTTCTCACTCGCTTCTCTGCGTCTCTCCCTTCTCTCCTTTCTCACTTTTCTCTCTCATCTATAAAACCACTAACAAGCGTTTTCTTTCTGTGTCGTTAATCCCAATTATATCATGAATGAAGGATTTAGCACTACACAAACTCGCGCCTATTCCTTATGCTTGTTACACAGTTTTCTGCAATAAACGGAAATTTGCACTACAGATTCAGAATTTGAATGCGTTTTGTTGACCTTTTACGCAATAAAAATAAGAAAAATTAGTATAAATATGCATTATTAAAAAGTCCCCATACTGTTTATAATTTTGGCTAGGCATGCAGACGTTTCTTTCTGAACGGTGGTATATTTCAATATATAAATTCCCTGCTTTTAGTTCTGGTAACATAACCAAACTGCCTGTTTATGTTTATTTTAATACATGTATTTGCATGGTCTTGGGTATATGAAATCCTATGACTTTGGATATCTTATATCTGAGAAATTATTTTGTGTGTGGTGTGTGTGTACATAATATTTAATTGTATATATTATATGTTTCGCGTATCTCTGAAACGGCTCTAAGATAAGGTTTTGATTTTTAAGTTTATCTATATAGGTGGCTCCGGAAAAAAAAAAACTCGATTAAAAAAACAAAATTTATTCCCTCTTCTGCAGAGCAATTCTTATACTGGGTGTCCCAAAAAAAAAAAAAAAAAAAAAAAAAAAGAGCACTGACAACGCTTAGTATGTTGTAGAGGATGGCAAATTGATCGATTTTCAAATAGGATCTCCTGTCCGGAAATGCACGGTTTGGACGCTAGTTTGAGAACGAAAAGTTGTGACAATTTGTTAACATTCGTTTCGGTATCTTAATACGGAAGATATGCAACTCTTTAGCCATCTGTGTACTAGGATGCACGACCTGAGCATAATAACATTCCTGCGCATGCGCTAAATTACTCCATAGAGTCCTTGGTGTCCATCCTACTACGTTACTTGTGCAGTTTCCACTACAGTAACGTTTTTTAACTGCAGTGCTACATGTACCAGCAAACAGCTTCTGAAATGGCCGACTTGAGCTCTAGCACGCTTTGATGTAAATGTGCGGAATCACCACAATGTCGCATATTCAAATCGATGGATTGGTAGAGGAGGACCAGTTCTATGGTCAGTACAGTCACCAGATCTGAACACTTTGATGTAAATTTACGGAATCACCACATATAATGTCGCATATTCAAATCGATAGATTGATAGAGGAGGACCAGTCTTATGGCCAGTACAGTCACCAGATCTAACACTTCTCGGTTATTTTCTTTGGGAGTTGTGTGAAGAGTATGTTGTATGACACTAGTAACGTCAGCTCGAGTCCACGGAGCGATTGAAAATCTTCAAAGCCAAGCTCACCTATTGGGTCATGTGCATGAGGCTCACCATGCCGATATAGGCTCTGCAATGACGTAGAAGGTACATAGTACGAAGCCCGTTTCTAATATAGACAGGTCGATGATGTTGGGTTTATTGATAAAATGTGAAAGTACAAATATCTCACATTTCAATGCGCTATTCATACAATGTTCTATGATTGAAACATAAATGCAACGTATTACTCACACGCTTTTTTCTACTCACCCTTTTTACGAGACCAATAACACTTCTTTCTCTACTCCCCCTTCAACATACAATTCATAAACTTCCTATATATTTGAAATAGAAATTCAAGGAATTACATTCACAGTATTTTCTCTACTCACTTTTGTTTTACATAATAATTCACATGTTATTCTCTATCTTCATCAACCTTACATACCAACTTCCATATAGACAAACAGATTGCTGGAATTGCATCTTGAGATGCGATTAAACTCCAAAACCGGTTAACTATTCGCCATTAAAATTGGCACATCTAAATGTCTTTTCATGGAGAAGGATTTTATGCAATCAATTTTACCATTCAACGTATTACACTCACATGGTTTTCTCTATCAGCTTTTCTTTTACTTAACACATTCACATGTCCCTCTCTACTCAATCTTCTACAAACAGTTCGTATATTTTTATAGATTTAAATTATAAATGTAACATATAGCATTCACACGGTTTTTCTATCCATTTTTCTTTTACAAAAATAACACTTCTTTCTCTACCCCCTCGTCTACAAACAGCTCATACAATTTTCTATATGATTGAAATAAAAATGTGAATTACATTCACACGGCTTTGTCTACTAATGTGTCTTCCTGTAGTTTTTGTTATTGTTTAACCGTGCTTTTGTGTAGTGTCATTCAGGCGTTTTTTTTTATTAAAAACAAAACAAACAAAAAAATACTTTAAAAATTACAATTTTCACCACTGGTGTGAGGAGTGTGACGAAAACCACGATATGGTGCAGTTAATGAAACAAATATTAGCCAAGATGGACATAATGGGAAATAAAATGAATTTCGAAATGCAGAAGATGCAAAGAGCTGTGGAAGTCGAATTGAAAAATGTAAACTTCGGAATGAGAAAGATGAAAACGGGAATATCCAATAAGAAGACAGAGCTATCGTAGAAGATTAACGAGCAACTGGCCGGGGTGAAGGAAGACGTGGAAGAACTCGGCGGAAAGATGAAGAACCTTGGGCAACATATTATCGCCCTGGAAGACAGAGTCGATGGCAGCACCAAAGAACTGAACTCCTTGGTGGTACAAATGCTCGACGGAAAATTCAAACTAGGTATGGTGGAGTCCTGTGTTCAATAGTGGACGTGTTACGGCTGAAATTATGATAATGCTTACGTTTCTCTTGTATAGCGAAAACTGTTCTAACGATTGCGATGAAAATTTATATTTAGTATGTTTTGCTCTTCAAGTTTAAATAAATAGCTTCTACCAAAAACCACGATTCAGGCATGGAATGTAATCAAAATCATATTTTAAGCTAACAGACTAAATATCAAAATTAGAGACATAAAATGTTGCAAAATCTCCTTAAATTTTACACTGCTGTGCCATTACGTCCTTTTTAAGCTTCTGAAAGTATTGGTTCTATATTCAAAGCCCAACATCATCAAAATGACAAATAGTCTAGTACGTATATGCTCGTTGCCAACAAACCAATGAAAGTTGATGGCTGTCAATAACAGAAGTAATTATTACAGTCCAAACGTATCGACGGCTACTAAGGTCATAACATGAATATTTGATATATTTATTATTGGCTGGATAACCCCGAGATTTCCAGACTTTGGTACACAGCGTGGAATGGGCCACATGCATTTCTAGTAAATCCAGCCGTTATTTTTCTCACATCATTTTTATAAATTTAATTATTGCAACATCATATTATGCTCACAAATTCGTTGTCTAGCTAAACAAAAATGTAACTACAGCGATTTTATAACTGAAGTTCCTCATTGACTATACAGGGAAGAAAATCGAGATGAGTATAATCCAACCACCTTAGTGGACAAAAATTATTGTCCCAGCTTCATCTTACCATTAAAGTATGCCAGTCTACCATCGTTTTCAATATAATTGTGCATAAACAACACAAATATGGTTGAAATACCATAGATTTTTGGGAATTTTGTCAACCTGGAAGAAGAACAGAAATATTTGAATGCAGGAAATAAAATTCTGATATGTTGCACTCACAGGACTTTATCTACTCTTGTACTAACCATTCTACAAACTCTTATTCCTGTATCTTCTTTACGTTAGTTGAGATAAACACTTGCCGAAATAAATTTATAGCTTATTTCCTTGCAGGTTCAAGGGGAATATGGGAATAGAGCGATAGTCAAGTCTTTTAAAGATTCCAAATTCAGTTATCTTTGCACCGCTAACAAAAAAAATGAATAATGATGTTGTCGGAAGTATAAGTTTTCCAAAACTCATACAAATAACAAGGAATATCTAAGAAATGGTTCACTCGTCATAAATTGTGTGTTTTAACAAGATATACATTTTTATAGTAAGATTTGGTCTACCTCTTGCGGTTTTCCAGTTACGTAAAAGTCATCCAGAGTAAATAGAACCACTTAGCCAGCAAATTCAATATGTACATTTCATTTGTCATACAAATGTCTGAAGTATATGGCATTTTAATCAAAATCGTTAGGCATTTTCAAGAAAATCAAAATTTCCGAAAAATTTTCCGTGTAAATGGAAATTTAGGGTGGAGCAATTTTCTTCAAAATCTTCATTGCACATCCTTGATAAACACTAAACTTAAATACCAAATTTGTTTTTTAACCGACTTTTCGTTTTTGAGTTATGCTGTCTACAGACACACACAGACACACAGATTTCCCAGCCCCCCCCCCTTTTTTTTTTTTTGATTCAGGGGTCTCAAAACATATTTCCGATGAAATCTGGACATCGATTTTTTTGTGGAATGTAATACTTGCTCTACTTACTATCCGTAGTAGAGAAACTAAAAATATGGATGAAAGTACAAGGACAGAGAAGGAGGAGGGGGGAGGAAGAGGAGGAGGCGAATGGAATGAGAAGGTTGAGTGAAGAAGGAACAGAAACAGAGGAACAGAACAGAAATATGCGTAAATATAATTTTTCACATAACTTTTTTTTGATTGATTTTATTATTCTATTGAATCTGCTTTCAGAAAAAACTTTCAATGTCATTCCCGAGACGTTTAGATCTCTCCGTTTCTACTGAATTTTCTCTCATGAAGAAAATGCATAAATGTGCTATTATAAGTCTCTTTTCCATCACAATTTCCAACAATGACATCATCACTGTAAATGCACCATATTTATGAATATTTCTCATTTTATAATCGCTGACTCAGCAAAACTGTCCTTTGTTCACGTTGCAAAAAATGGAACTAGTATCGTGGCTCAACTCCAAACTGCAAGTCATAATCGTTAACGTTATAAAAATTCATATAATCCTTTTAGCGTGGCCATTCTGTGTCTACCAGAAACTATACGAATCAGCAACCACCTCTTCAGCAAGATTAATGATGTTTGCTCTAGCAGCTTTCCAAGTTTGCTCTTTCTATAACACATATTGTATAAAATAGAGTTTACGAGAAATTCTAAGCGTTCCCGCCAGTAAATTAAGTTAGTGGAGTTCGCCTTGGCTAACACAAACTCATTAGCAATTCCTATCGCAGTGCACTTTGAGTTTTATAGGAGTTATTGATCTTCGAGCAAGAAATAGTACGTCCACCGTTTTTGCATGCATGATTCTTCGAGAAGAAATTCGGGATATGGTAATAAAGTTTATGCGACAAGGAACACAACAAGAATGTACCAAAAGAACAAAAAGAATGCTTGGAAAAGAACCGACGATACTATGAACTCTTGCAAAGTCGATCTTACGAAGCCTACTTTTAGTTAAACATGCTGTTATCAGTAAATTTCTATAAATACGTTCCCCTTTTGGGTTTCAGCTTTGCATAGTAGTTTTCAGCAAGGAAGTCAATTGATTTATAATCGAAGGGCTTGGTGAAAGAACCAGGTGGCTCCATTTTACCTCATTTGAGATAATCAAAGAAAACTAAATTTAAAAAAAAATGATTTAATCTCCATTAGTATCAAATTTGAAATAAAGATAGAAGTGGGATGAATAAGCTATCTTGCATTGAAATTAGAACTCTAAACTTAAATGAATGAGAATTTTGAAGGCATTGGAGCTACTCTATTTGTCTCAGGAGTTTAGCTATGACTGTGGTTGACGCAAGTGAGACTGAGATCATCTGTGATCATCCTTTTCATCAGTGATATTATTGATTGTGTTTACTGGAAACTCAATAAACCATGCGATATAATATTGTAGCAACACTGGCACTGGTTACAGTTCAATTGCCTTGTAGACACTAATTTTGAACTGCTTGTATTAGTATATACTATGTGTATTACTATCTACTGCATAAGTATTTTTAGGAAGTATCTTATTCCTAATTTTCTTGTCGCCAAATATTGATTGACTTCCTAAACGTAAGCAGTACCAAAGAAATCACTAATGAACAGTTGCCTAGCACATACGATTTGGAAGTGCTTTCATAAATCAAATGAAACGTACATGTAACCAATCCGCCACTGCAATACAATGCATGGCTGGGGATTAAAGAGGGCAAAGTCCACGTATACTGGAAGGGGGTAAACCAAAAATTGGACATCGCTGATCTAAAGAATGAAAGCCTGGACCACTTATATCGTCTCGTTAGTGACCTATGAAGTCGACAATCTATGGTTACTTTTGGGAGTAAGAGAATTCCGTATTTCGTCGCTCACTCTATGGTTTTTTTATGGTGGATGACCTACTGAACTGGCTCAACAAGGGGGAGTTTATGCACTAGGCTATGCAGGTATCATAATATGTCTTTTAGCAGGTAGAAGCTTCCCCAGAACTATTTTGGAGATCTTTATGTAATGTGGAGAAGTGTTGTAATGATACCTACTTGTCCATTAATCTCGGCAATACTGAATTCATAGTCTTTACATGGACGACACGGAGACGGAGGAGAAAGATGCCTAGTTGGTGGAGCCTTTCTGTTTGGGAAGGAATTAAACATCCAGGAATTATCCTGAATGCCAGACTGAACTGGAAAAATATGTGAAATTTAAAGCAAAGAAGGACCACAATGCTTTGCGAGTCTTCTGGAGGGTCATTGGGCTGAGCTGGACTAAGGATGATTAGATGGCCCTTAGTGATCTACTTGGTGTTGGTATGTTGGCCTGCCTAATAGTTATGCCCCATTAGCCTGATGGGATGATACCTAATAAAGCTTAGGTATAATTTAACTCCATCTTTTTCGGGGACGAGTGGGGCCGAAAGAAAGTTTCTTTCCTGAGGGTGGTAAGTCACATTTGGTACGCTGATAACTCCCGCAGCAAAGCTAAGTGTGATAGCTAGCACGTAGTTTTCTTCTTCTCCTGCTCTTTAGTTTAATATACTTTCGTTAGCTATCTTGTGATTGGCTGATGAATAAGTTTCAGTTTGTAGTAAACGATAAATATGTTTTACATGATTTTTGTTAACCCTGAGTTTTCAGTGTGAATGGCGGTTATCTAACAGTCGCTGTTGAAGTTAATGCACTCGTACTACGTATCGGTAATTCTTTAGGAAATAACAAAACATTATTTTCCAAATACTTTAATATCATTCATTACTTTATAACTTACACTACTTTTTCATATATTCACCGCCGTTATTCAAGCACCTGTTGTAACCGGAAGCCAGTTTTTGTATGCCTGCATCAAAGAATGATGCTGCCGGTGATGAAAGCAAGGCTGCATCGCTTGTTTCACATCATGATCAAATCATCATCATCGTCATCATCTAAATGTTTTTCACTAAGAAGTTTCTTCAGGTGAGAAATCATTGAAAACCGCTTGGTGCCAAATCCAAATTGCACGGATTGGAGAGTGGTGAAATTGTTCCCAATCAAATGATGTGATCAGATCTCGAGTTTGCTTGGCTGAGTGTGGCCGGGCATTGTCACTCATTATTGTTCCCCCATAAACCTCACACAGTTGCCGATTGAAAGTTTGTTGGCGTAAGATTTGTTGTGTTTAAAAAACGCATCACCGATCTGACTTCACAGTCGATGGGTAGCTCGCTTGTCTTATAAATTCTCAAACGCTTTAACAAGAGAAAAACACAAAGTGACGATCGCTCTGGCTTCCTAATGAATGGAACAAGTAATTGCTTCTCTAAGTCCGCAGTCACGATCTAAGGTATTTAAACGGTAATAGCATGCCTTATACTTACAATCTTGTATTTAAAGATTTACAACTGCACCCAGTAACACACTAAGAAATAACACATATGAATTGATAAATGCAAACCAAAAATTCAGGAACAAAAATTAACTAAAATGAAGAAAGAAATGGCGAGAAGTAATTCGGGGTGTCTTCTTGGACCCTCTTTGTTGCGAGTTTCTTCCACCTTCTCACTGACAGTCAACCTAATTCTGTTTATAACAAATGATTAGAAGAATGTGTATATTTGGAAATATCAGGTTTTCTTGTAATATGTTTTATCTACAGAGCTCTGCTATTCATTTTGTGTTTTTGTGTGCCAGAGGAAAGTAAATTTAGGAAGCGAAAATGGGTAAAAACAACAACAAAGAAGGAAACTTCTGACATAGATTGATGATCCCAAATTACGTTTGTGTAATAATTGGCTAGGGAGCTGCCTCGCTTTGCTGTATATTTCAAAACCAGAATTATTCCTAGAGCGTTTCAGGACGTAACCAATCAATCGAGGTGAGATGTGTGAGCTGGAGGTGATTGTTCTGATTCTCCTTGCCTCCTTTCAGTACAGTCTGTTCACAAAAACAGGTAATGGAGCACTTCATCCAAAAACAAAAATTGTGGTATTTGGGATAAGTTACCAGATATGAAGTATTTTAGGGGGATACAGGGAGAGAATATCATTGTATTTTTGTTGTCTGTATAAAATTATTTTAGTATTTGAAAACGAGATTAAAATATTTAATTTTATCATTACATCTTGATCTAAATGTTCATTTACTGTTTAAAGGTAGCAGAAATGTATAATCCAAACAAATAAAAATACCAGGTGGCTCAATTCATCCGTCTTTGTATAAGTAGATATCCCTTCATGCCTTATAATAGTTGCAGAACGTAGTGGGGCAATTCCTATGAAGGGGACGCAAATGGCGTGAATGAACTTCAGTTTGCTTATCAGCAAAGACGAGCAATGAGAGGTAGCTTTAACTAGCATCTGTAGTACGTGATAATAGACAATAACAGTAAAAACAACCAAAAAGTCTTAAATGTTTTCCTTTTTACTTATATAGTCTTTATTTTCCTCTCATTGTTCGTCTTCGCATGATAAGTCGAAGGAAGTCCGCTCACGCCGCTGGCATCTGCTTTATAGGAAGTGCCCCGCTGCGTTCAGCAGCTGTTTTAACACACGGAAAGATGGATGAGTTGTGCCAACATTCAGTTTCTTTCTTTCTTTTTGGCATACTGTTTCTGCATAATAGAACCTTAAGCTACATAACTATTTTATTTTGTAAGCATCACTGTCCATGTTGCGGAACAAAAAATCTGATGTGCTACATACACATGAGTTCCTCCACCTACTGTCGTTTATTTTTTGGTAACTTCTGCAAGCTATTCTTATGAAAGTTTATTTTTCTATCTGCTTCACTTTAATCGAAATGAAACTTCGCAGAAAGATTTGTTAGTGATGTCTGGTTCTAAAGGCATTTCTTTCAAACATTTACAGCAAATCAAAGAAAAGAATCATAGCCGAAATACTTGGTCTAAGAATACGTTCACTTAAACCTTTACTTATTCGAACTTAAATTGGAAATGAAGTATGTGTAGGAGATGCAATAACAAAATATTTATCTAATTAAGTATTACAATGATATATAAAAGCCAAAATGAGTGCCTTATCTCCTAATTTAAGGAGTTGAAATAAATGAGAATGACTTACTCTATTTGAATATTCAACAGAAGAGATAAAGAAGATCCTATCGTATTTTGTTGCAACTTACAATAAAGTAAAGTGACAAGAAAGACCGACAAAGCGAGAGGCTCCGTGGTAACATGTGAGCACCGCTTTCTGGAGCTATCGGGCTCGATTTCCGTAGGGCCAACTACTCTGACCTTGAGGTTTTTTTTTTTTTTTTTTTTTTCTTTCTTTCTTTCTTTCTTTCTGAGGTTTGTAAACATACACTGTGGTAGTTCCTCTCCTATTACATATTTCTTGGCCCCTTGTTTTCCTGTTACCTGTTTGGTTGTAGAGCCGACGATGGCGGTTGGTGTGTTGCGGCAGGACGCAAAACTGAGCTATGGAAAGCTGCCTTCCACGCGCTTGACGTGACCACTGGGACCTCCAGTGCTACCCGGCGTCAGGACTGGTGTCGTGATGTAATTATTGGAACTCTGTCTTTTCTAGTGCCCATTGTCGTTAGGCTATGATCACCCTATGGGCCTCTCTTTCATCCCTTGCTTCCAGGAGTCACGTAACTCACAAGGCTCCGACAGTGGCGTACATATGGTCCTTAAGGTTGCTTGTAATCTCAGCATTTGGGCGCCTTAAAGCCTATTTACTACTACTGCTGTGCTGTGCTGATCTGAGCTTCAGTGGCTGTGATTGACTCCGCCTTATTACTCTTAATCCACAGAGAACATAACCTCCAAAAATTTCACGTATATAGTTCTTAGTTTAATAATAATATAGTAATGTAATAAAAATGATAACCTAATAATTCCTAGGGGGTCTTCCCTATATAGAGAGTACTCTTATCGCTACACCGCTGCGTCCTCCAAGCGCAGTCAAGGCCACGGAAGTGTAGGTTGGGAGTGGTGGCCGTCAGCGTGCCACTTCCCCGATCAAGGCAACTACTTGATCTTTAAGGGACACAAGCGTTCCATAAGAACGATAGTGATAATAATCATCATAATAAATACAACCATCCATCATATCACCACATTTAATTACTACTACTACTACTGCTGCTGCTGCTGCTGCTGCTGCTGCTGCTGCTGCTCCTGCTGCTGCTGCTGCTGCTGCTGCTGCTGCT